>JAJPUD010009312.1:39767-76615 GCA_023553655.1 Myrmecobius fasciatus | reverse complement strand
TTTTTTTGTTTTTGTTTGACTGATTCTTGAAGTCTTATTGAGTCATTTACTTCTATTTGTTCAATTTTAATTTTTAAAGTATTATTTCCTTCAGTTATCTTTTTTAGCTCCTTTTGTAGCTGGCCAATTGAATTTCTTGATTCAATGCATTCTTTTTCCATTTTGCCAGTTTTATTTTTCAGTGAATTGTTGTCTTTTTCCAATTCACCAATTTTGTTTTTCAGTGAATTGTTTTCTTTTTCCAATTCTCCAGTCCTATTTTCCAGTTTTTGATATTTCTGTGCACTGATCTCAATTTATTTCCCCATTCTTCTAGCTCTCTTTTGAGATTCTTAATGCAATCTTCCAGGTAAGCCTTCTGGAAGGGAGACCAACTTAAATCCGCCTTTGTGGCTTCATCTGAGATTGTTTTCATAATGTCAGAATCTGGGGACTGTTCTGTTTTTTCTCCGTAAAAGCTGTCTATGGTGAGAGCTCTCTTCTGCTTCTTGCTCATGATTTAAAGTTGGGGTGTGGGTCACCAGCAGAGAATACTGCAACAATTTGTATTTGCCCTGGGGCAGTTTGCCGAGTTGACATTCTTAAAAACAAGACAACAAATAAACTTTTTATTATACCTAAATTTATGAAATACTGAAATATATTAAGTGCTTATTATCAGTGCGTAGTGTATTTTTTTAGGATAAGAGAACTGGGAAGTCATCTATTTCCACTTCTCAGTTTGATAATTTACAGATAAGGTAATGAAGTCCCATTGATGCTAAACAGCTTGCTTACTTCCATGCAGTGGCAGAAGCAAAATTGTTATCAAAACCTTCTGCCTTCAAATCAAAAGTTCTTGCCATTGTATTATGCTAATAATGTGAATTTAATGTGTTTTTTTTTTGAGTGAATGAATTATGGAACATATATAAAAGTTAAAAGTAAAAAAGTTATTCTGAAATCATTGTAGGAAAACACACAAGTAGACTGATATATTAAAATATTTATTTCCTATAAATATCAGTAAAGATATAAGAGCATTCAGCATGTTGTTGTGTGAAAAAGAGCAGCCTGTTGGGAATAAGCACTATTTCTCTTCTAGTTAGTTGAGTCATTAAGTGGCCTCACTGGAATTATCATAATAATAGCCTATTAACTAGTCACAAAGGGAGTAATTGTCTTCAGTTGGAGCTTTAATATGACAGTCATGCAGAGATGAACTGGAGAAGCATAAAGCCAATATATGAGACTAATGTCATGCTTCTGAAGCCTAGCTAGTATAGGGAGTAGTATATTTACAATAGCTTCCTTTGCATTTTAGATACATGGATATTTATGAAGATTATTATATATAAATATGCCAGCTAAGTTTTCTTTTTTACATTATTTTAGTTTCCATATATATTTTCCTACCATCAACAAATAAATCATCACTTGTAATAGAAAATAAAAAAAAATGCAAAAGCATATCAGAAAAAATAAACATTTCAGATGAGTTGTTACAGTACATGCAATGCTTCACATCTAAGCTTTCCTGCCTCTGTAGTCAAAGGAGGAAAATCAGTTTTTTCATTTATTCTTCAGGAACAAATTTGGTCATTATAATTTAATAGAATTCAATTTCATGTTTGCCAGTTACCATCATCCTTTTCATTTCAAATGCTGTCTTCACTGTTTATGCTGATTTGCTTTATATCATGATGTTCCCATCCCAAAAAATAATTTTAGAATTATTCAAAAATAGTCTCTTTTGGTGTAGTAATTTTCCATTATAGAAGGTACAATCATTTGTTTAGTTATTGCTCAATTGACAGACAACTTCTTTGTATCCAGTACTTGCCAGCTGCAAAAATATCCCCATCTTGTGGCCTTCTATTCTATATTCAAATAAATATTATTCATAAAATTATACATTCCTTTTTCTTCTCAAGTGCCTAAATCCTAAAATGAGATGACCTACTTCTCAGTAAGTTATATAAGGAAACATTTTTTTTTAAAAGTCCACATAAAAATGAAAGGGCATTAAAAGGTTAATAGCATTTTTTTGTTATGCCATGAGAACATAAATCCCAATGCCCTTGTTGCCTTCATTTTAATCTTGAGTTCCTCCTGATGAATAAACAGACTTGAGATTATCACACAGTATACATTCATGTGTAAAATGAAATTCCTATTAAAGTTCATTGCTTCAAATGAAATATGCTTGGTAGCATTTCCTGTGGAGCTCCCTGCTGGGTCTTGTCATGATATGCTGAAAACAGGCTTTCTTCTCTCACCCTTGTACTTAGCACAGTAAAGAATGTGTTGTTTATTTTATTTATTTATTTATTGGTGATACTTTGCAAAGTTTTGACAGGGAATGTCAGCAATTGTTGCAATGTTCAAGTATTTTATTATGGAGTTTTTTAGGCAAGTTTATTGTACTATTAAGAACATTTAAAATTAAAAATAATCCTTTTTTTATTCCTTTGAAAACCTTCAATGGGACATAACTATGCTAGCAACAACAAGAACAACAGGAATAATAATTATTAGTGTTAAATAGAATGTGAGATCCTGGGTGATCTAAAAAGAATGAAGAAATAGAGATAATAATTGACATTTATATGTTTTCAGCACTATTTTTTTGCCATGTACTTTACATATATAATCTCATTAAAGCAATATTAATCTAGAATCAAAGTTGGAAAAATCATTGAGATTACCATGATAGACTCTATTTTTAACTTATAAGAAAAGTGAACCTGAAAAAATAAGTGAATTGTCCAAGTATGTATAGCTACTAATAGGCCTGAGACAAGAATACAAGTTGTTTGCTTCTGAGTCCTTACTCTTTTTCTATTAAGCATAATCCTTGTATATTTGTATCTCTGGAGTTCTATGTAACTATCTGTAAGCTTGCTTGCATAAGGCAGACATATACATGTACACATTCACATAAGTATGTAGTTTGTCTATAAGTTTGCACATGTGTATATACACAGGATATGTGCATATTTATTATAGTTATTTGTGTGCCTCTATACATTTGTGTTTACAATTACATGTATGTATATGCTTGTGTGTATACACAGATATACACTGCATATTAATGGCAAGTATTTTTATTAAGAAAAATTCAGATTTTGAAAAAAAAATTTGTACCATAAAATCTTTTGAATTGATATTGATTTGAAATTAAAATTATACCCTCTTCATCACAAGATTCTGTTCTTGTCAGGAACAGGAAATTAACAGTTTAATTTAATTAAATTTAATATACAAATAAAAAGTATGCAAAGTCTTGAGTATACACAGACAATAACTAAAGTTCCTGTCCTCAAGAAGTTCAATTCTATTTTCCACCATCACACAATTTAGATACCTTGAAAAAGAATGAAAAGCACGTCTGTATATTAACTTGCAAACCACTGAAGTTGAAGTCAGAAGACTTGAGCTCATGGACCAGAAATACCTGATTGATTACAAGCAATTTTTTTATGCTTCATTTTCTTTGGTGATAATAGAATAAGAATACCACTTGTACCACTTGAGTTGTTTGGTCCTCACTTTCATAATTTATATACTGTGAAGATTATCCAGCATGGAAAGTAAAATATCTTCTCTCTTAGGTTTGGTAATACAATATAGCTGAGCGAATGGAACTTGAAGATTCACAAATTCAAGCTCAGCTGCTAGGCTGTTTCAACATATGTAACAATGTCTCCCCTTCTGTGGATTCCTTAGTGGAACAGAATAATGCATATTTCTTTTTCTGAAATTATGGATCAGTAATTGGGTCCATTCTGACAGTTTTTCGTCACTTTTTTGTAAACACATAGAAGGTATTTAATATTTTTTTATCAATTAATTGCTCCATTTGGATGAAGTCACAAGAATGACTCATAAGATTTATTTAGTATTTGCTAAGTAGGTTGGAACTCAGGTTCAACTTTAAAGATCATAGTTTTCACTCAAAAAAATTCATTTCTCTAGGTATAATCCTGACTTGAGTCAGTTGTTGAAGACAGATATTCTTAATTTCTTTTGAGATGACTAAAATTCTGAACTGAAATGAAACCCATTTTGGTCCTTTTCAATTTAGTTTGCTTCATTAATTTTAGAAAGTAAAAGGTTAAATTTGCCCGTGGAAAGTGAAGAGCTCTGATTATAATTTGCTATTAGAGATGCTAATCTTATTCGTCTATATCTATAGAAAACACAAGAGGACAATTAACAAACTTTTCAGATGGGAAGAGGTAGAATGATGATTGATAATATATCTTGTAATGAATGAAGCTTTTTTATTAAATATCAGACTAGTAAATTTTTGAGATGAAAAATTGATTGTTTGTTGTTCTACATTTCATTCCTTTTCTCCATCAAAAACAACTACAACAACAATAACAACAACAAAAAATCCTCTGGCCTGATTTGACCACAGGTCAATGTCAAACCATGGCATCTGTTAAAAATTGTTGCAAACAAACAAATGGATGTAATAAGGGAGGCAACTTTAAAAGCATAAGTAGCATATATATACATATATATATATATATATATATATATATATATATATATATATATAAATGTTATTTTCCTTTTTAAAAATATTTGTTCTTTTCACTATGCCATGAAAGAACATAATTTTAGCTACTTTACTTGCCTTTCAGATAATATTTGGTTACATTATTATAATATATTTGAGAAATTCTTTTGTAAACTACTCAGAGGCCAAGATAGATTTTTTCCATCTAATTAAAAAAAGAAGAAGCAAATTTTCATTTAATTTTCTGGTTCAAATTTGAATTTGGCAATATCTAAATTATAAAAGAAGAATGATAGAATTCACATGTAGATTTTGAAGAAATTTGGGGGGCCATGCAATGTGTGTATCCTCATTTTATATGTTGTTAAGAAAGCTGGCACATAAAAAGGCTAATGACTTATCCAAGGTACAGGCACCCAAGTCTTAACTTAAAACTATTAATCATATTGCCAAATTATTCTTACATGCCTAAATGCTTAAAATAAAATGTGGTAGGATACAATAGTTTTCATATAATCTCTACAAATTTAATGCCACTAAGCTGAGAAGTATATATCTACGTGGTACCAGAAGAATTCAACTGAATTGCCAGATTTTAAGAGTTCAGTGCTAGGATATTTGAAAGATAGTGGATGTTTTCTCCTCTGGTTTGAGCTTACACCTAATTTGTTAGGAATTTCTAAAGTTTATCCAAATTTAGCTTATATTTGACTGATGGATGAATTTAATCTCATTCACATTTTCCAACAGAGAAGCTTAGAAACCTACCTTCTCCAATCACATCTCCAGAATGGAAGCATTGGTAGGAAATATTGCTTTTTGTAGTGGAACAGGATGAAACCTTGCCCAATTTTTCCCACATAGTGACTAGATCTTTACATTGTGTCAGTTGGACTTACTTACTTTGTTGATCTCAATTATCTTTCTTCTTTATTCTGTGGGGTCTCAGAAACTACTGGAACTTCTGAATTTTTTGATGCCATCATTGTAGTTTAAGATGCCCCTTTGCATCATAATTCTTCCAGCTTAGCACAGTTGTCATTAGTGTCATGACAAATTTGCTTTGTGTCCTTGTGTTTAATCTCAGGAGAATTTAAGTGTTGGAAACTTCAATGAAGCAATATGATCACTGATGAACACACCTTCACGAGAGCTGTATGAAATGTTACAACAATGAAAGTCAAATAAAGGAAAAAGTATTTATTAAATAGCTTCTAGGTACCAATAGTTATACTAAATGCTATTGATAAAATACAAAAGCAAAGACAGTCCCTAACCTTAAAGAGTTTACATTTTAAAAGGCAGAAAATATGTATAGACTGGGAGTCAGAAGGATGCACACTGTGTTTTGATTTAGAAAGTTGTAAGGATGATAAGCAGAGAAAAAAGGGAGTTAATTGTGGTTCAAAACCTGGAGATGAAAAACTGATTGTTTGGAAATCAGGTGTTGGCAAAGAAGATAAGGGAATGGTGGAAAGGTGGTTAGTGAGATGTCTAGGGAATAAAATAAAAAAATGTCTAGAAGCACTTGGATTGAATGGGTCATATGAAATACCCTTAAATCAGAATAGTTAGTCCTTGTATTTATCAAATGAAAAGGCTAAGTCTTCAAGCACCAGTTGCTTTTTTTTTTGATATTCTAACTTTTCTTATAGATAATGGAGAATTTATATACACTCATAGGGATATCAGACTTCATCTTTAAGAACCATTCTTCAGGTGATGTTATACATTTTTACATTTCTTTCTGATATTTGTCTTTCACATAAATACAGTCAGAAAGTATTTTCTTTTCTATAACAATATCCTATTTCTTTTAAGAAAAAAAGTTTTCTATGACCTCATCACCTTATTCTAGGAATACTCATTAATCTGCTGGTTGGCATCCTTCCTCAACTTTCTGCTCCACTTCAGTCCATGTTCATTTCAAATATTAAAGCAATTTTACTAAAATTTAGATCTGACCTTATTACTTATCTACTCAGTGAATTTAAGTGTCTTTCTTTACCTCTCTTTGGCATTCAAAATAATTTGTAATCTGCCTCCCTACCCCCATCTTTATTGTTTCTTTATACATTATACTTTACTATGTAATCTGCAATCTGGTGATATTAATCTCTTTATTTTTCCTTGAACATGCAATTCCATTTCCTATATCTGGGCATTTTCATTGCCTATCTTCAATGTTTCTTATGTTTTTCCTAAACCCCATTTAAAATTGTACCTTCCAAAGAAAGCCTTTCTTCCCCACCCCCATTTAATTCTAGTGTCTTCCCTCTACTAAATTTTAATTTATTTTATCTATAATTTGTTTGTATAAAACTATTTGCTTATTAGCTTTCCCTTAAATTGTGATGGTTTAGAGAATATACATTATCTTTTGTCTTTCTGCAGCACCACTTACCACAATGTCTGGCACATAGTAAGTACTTAACATATGTTTTTTGACTGATTGACCTCTCATCCACTTTCATAATCTCAACTATCAGTTTTACTTGGAATTCTCTAAAGTCTACCTCTCCAGTTCTAAATTCTCACTTGTACTTCAGCCAACTTAATCAGAATAACAACACTTATTAACTGGTCAGTACACAGATAAACAAGATATAGGCAATATAAATCTGAAATAATCTTAGAGGAAAGAAGAAAATGTATTATAATTAAGTAGAACTGGGAAAGGTTTCTTGTAGGAGATGGGGCTGTTTGTGAGTCTTGAATGAAGCCAGGGAAGCCAGAACATAGAGATTAATAGGGAGAGTGCCTATTATGGGAAAGACATTGTAATGTTTGCATTCTATCATAAATTAAATATTCATCAAATTGAAATTAATTGATAATGAGGATGCCCTTAGTTAAGTGGCAAAATCAGGTAAGATTCAAACACGTCATCTCATTACTAATTCATTTTTTTTTACTGTAACATATATCACATCTCTCCTAAACAGAGATTCCCAAAGTACATGTCAAAAATCATTATGATAATAACAATCAATAACCAAAACCTGAAACTGTCTATTTTATTTTCAAACACAACCTCAGATTACCCATTATTATAAATTATGCAATTTATATAACTCACATAGCTCATAAGCATACCATTCCTCACAGATAATAGGATTAAGAAGAAGATGACCATACAAAGAGTTGGATGCTAGCTAAGGGAAAGTACCAGAAAGGATTTTAAGTTATGAACTACTTTTCTCCAGTGAGGTGGTTTTTTTTTTCCACTCCTCAAATTCAGTACATTTAAAAACACACTAATGATTGTCTTTGAAAATCAGTTCCTCTGCCTTACTTTCTTACTTATCTTTTTTTTTTCCTGGTCTTCTATCATCAAAACAAAGTAGTTATGGTTCTTTCTTCGTTTTTTATCCTCACATCTAGTGAGAAAAAATGCTGTCAAATCTAATAGTATGCTAACTTTTCCATATATTTGATTCTATTCTCTTAGCCATCTCTTTTGCCCATTATCTTATGCCTTGATTCTGAACTATTAAAACAGAATCCCATATAATGAAAGCTCTCTCCAGTTCAAGATAGATTGGAAGGACTTCAAGAAAGGTCAGTATCACTGGGGTGAAAAAGGTGTTCATTCCAGCTCAGGTAGTGTCTGGGAAAGACATTGGAAGGATCTTAATCACAGCAGATCAGCAACTGAGGTCCTCAAACCTGGCTTGTAGCACAGTATACCAACAATGTAGCCTCCAGTCTTAGATCAAAAGGCAAATTCTGGGACCAGGCTGTTTTTTTTTTTTTTTTTTTTTAAGGGCAGGCAAATCTACCTTTGCTATGAGCAATACACCAAATACAAGAAACCTATGTGCTCACCTCAAAGCCAAGGCTCAGCACTGTACAGGAAGCTTAGGAAAATGCCTCCTTTGCCCCAGAAGCAGAGTTTGCTTATAAAAAGCACAAAAAAGGAAATAAAAAAGAGAAAGAAAAAAAATAAGAAACAAAAAGAACCTTAAGCATAGAAAGATACCATGGTGACAGGAAAGACCAAAACATCAACTCAGATGAGGACAAAATGTCCACAGAGGAAATCTAAAAGAGTGATATGAATTGATCTCAAACCAAAAGAGGCTTCTTGGAAATGCTCGTAAAAATTTTTAAAAGGCAAATAAGAGAGGTGGGAGAAAAACAGAGAAAAGAATCAAGAAGTATGTAAGAAAGAGTCAATAGCTTGGAGAAGGAAGGAAAAAAAATGACTGAAAATAGCAATTTAAAAAAATACAATTGGTCAAATCCAAAAAAAAAGAAAAATCCAGTGACAACATAAATTCCTTAAAAAAATACAATAGGCTAAATGCAAAAAAAAAATCATTGAAGAAAGCACCATCTTAAAAATTGGAATTAATCAGATGGAAAAAGAGATACAAAAGCTAACTAAAGAAAATCACACATTAAAAACTAGAACACAGCAAACAGCAGCTAATGACTCTGTGAGACATCAAAAATCAGTCAAACAAATTAAAAAGAATGCAAAAAATGGAAGAAAATGTATAATAATTCATTGGAAAAACAGCCGCCCTAGAAAATAGATCCAGGAGAGATGAGCAATAAAAAACTTGGTTCTTTTGAGTAGTTTAATGATCCAAGACAATTCCAATAAACTTGAGATAGAAAATACCATCTGCATCCAGAGAAAGAGCTATGGAGGCTGAATCTAAATCCATACATGTTATATACATCTTTCTTTTTCTTCTGTTTTTTTTTCCTCCTGTGGCTTTTCTTTCTTGTTCTGATATTTCTCTCATAACATTATTCATAAAGAAATGTGTATTTAAAAATTAATATACATGTCTAATCAGAAAAAAAAAGAAAACAAGAAATTCCTGGTTCTGTAAGAGAGGTTCATGGAAATATCATGTAAGCAGATACTTAGAATAAAGATTTGTAGGATTGGATTCTATGTTCATATTACATATTCCTTATTCCTCATTTTTCTTCTTTATATTCAAATTATTTCATGCTCTAATTATACAGATTGCAATTACCCATGACCTTAATGTAATATTAAAAAATCAAACTATGAGAAATTAAAATAATAAAACTAATATCTAAAACATTTGCTTTGTATTGATTACCTTCTTGAATTACTTTTATTTTATCTATAATACATTTATCTATAACATATGATGACTCCTTGCTTCCAACAAAAAATATAGATTCCTCAGACAGTCATTAAAGACTGTCTATAAACTGTGTAATAAGTAGATCATTAAATCAATTTCCCACTCTTATTGTATGTTAGTGTAGTTTGGCCCCTATTACCTAAAAACTAGGGGTATTACATCTCACTCCATCCTCAAGGTTCTGCTGGACTCTAAGGAAAGATTGGGAGTATTTGGGTTCCTTTTTCATTAGCTTTAGTCTCTACTGATAGAAAAGATAGCTATCTTTTCATAAGTTCCTATTATTCACTAATAGATTTATTTTCAAAAGAAAATGTTTTAAATGTAATAAACATACAGTTTAACTCAGTTTCAACAGAATGCATTCCTAAATTCTGAATCCAAATCCTTGTTTAGGATCTCAGTATAGTTACCTTGGTTTGTCAGGGCTTCCCTGCTCTCTTGGCTTCAAGGTCACTATTATTTGAATTCTCTAATTCAACAGGAATTAATACCTATACCTGAAAATGGGGACCAATGGAACCAAACAAGATAAGTACCTACAATTCATTTGTAAAAGTCAGGTCAAAAAAAATTTCCCCTGATTCAGTTTATAATTACAATATTATGAATGGATTAAATTTCTATCTTCCAAATACATCAGGATAGAGCAATCAGGAAAGACAGAATCTATCCCGATCTGGCTGGTTTCAAAGACATAGAATTTTGATTATGTAGTCCATAAAAGGAAATTGTTCCTTTCATACAGAACTCAATCAGGCAGAGCATTCCATATTATATGATCTAGGCATGTACATGTCAAGAGTCCTGACAAGATACTTACAGATAAGAAGGCATGGTGGGGTTGCAGAAAATTCCTTGGTGGAGTTAGTAGTTATACCAATGAAATCATGACTCTAGGCATAGTAAAGAATTCTGTCCAAATTAAACCAGTTTAATCCTTATTCTACTTCTTGTTTCCACACTTTAATTTTCCTTTCCTAGAATGATATTTCTCTTCTTTCATTGTTAAAGTTAATCTTCCTCAGTAAAGAACAGATAAATAGAGCCTAATGCTGCTTTGAGCTGTTAAGGAGGATTAGCAAATAAACATAAGTAAACATAGTCAGATGATTTCCCAGGAAGGGAATGAACAAATAAACTCAAGAAACTCTAATGTATCTTTGCTGTATAATTTTTTGCTATGGAAAAAAAAATACCCATTATAGATAGAGAACCCTTGATTACATAGAAGGGATAGAGGGGGTGGTTTATGTTACTGTTGTTCATTTTGCTTTGTTTAAAAATAAAGGGGTAGATTAAAATTTTAAGGTCGTCCTAATGCTAACATTTTATAATAACCTATTATTCCATATGAATATAGGTCAATACTTTTTTTTTAAATTTGATGAGCAGAACATATTTAACATATTTTGAGATGCTCTGAACATTTGAATCAATAATATCCAAGCTACCTAAAACTTTTTTCTAAATTCTTAATACTTTTATTTTTGTAAATTGATGGAATAATTTTGGATGCCTCTTTCCCTCTCTTAAAGGAGGGAAGTAGTAGATTATAAATAAGGAGTGAAAAATTAATTATCAGAAAAAGAAATGATACATGTGTTTATTTATTTTACTTCTTTTATAATAAGAATTTTCATTAACTATGAAGTGAAAATGAGAATGGAAAGCTATCAGAAAGTTATGCTATTTTTTAAAAGCATATCAAGATGTTAAAAAAAAAACCCTATAAGACATTGGGATAAAATCAGTAAAAACTATTTTAAGATTTTTTTGTTCATATTATTCTAGTAATACTTAAGTGTTTATGAAAGCTAAATCTCCTTTAAAAAATGAGCAATTTGGGGAGAAAACAGCATATAAATTGTATATAGTACAGAATTTATTTACTTAAATCAATTGCAGCAATTTTTCTTACATATTTCATTTCAACCTTCATTACATTTCTATTTCAATGCTCCATCATAGAGTTGGAGGTGATTCTTTATTCATCAAAGCTGGATAAGTATTGGGAATTCCTTCTAAGCTAAAAAGTCTGAGTGTGGGTCTGGTAGTGGTAGGTCCTTTTTTTTTTCTGAAGATTGTAGAGTTAATGTTCCAAGAACCTAATTTTTGGGAGCTTCACATGCAATGATGATTTCATCCTACTATTAGCTCATCAAGGTTGTCAGAGGGATCTGCAGACCTTGGTGAAAGTAGTTTCAGTATTAGTCAAGCATATCTTTTGAAAAATATTTCATACTTGTAGATACTTCATAAATTTAGAAATACGTTGTCTTTTTTACCTTTGAAATGGGCAATCTTTACTCTCCACCTGTTGTTTAAAAGAACTTTAATCAATTATTCTTCCTATTTTTCTTCTCTCCACCTTTGAACACACACATTTAATCTTTCCACAGATTGCTGTGTAAATCTTGTAAGTTCTTTTATATACATATTATCTCAGTAATTTCATGCAGAATGTAAGATTGGCATTAGCATACTCATTGAACAGACCAGAAAACATTACAAAACTTAGTTATGTAAGGAACTCTAGAAATTATCTAGTCCAATCTCTTAATGTTACAATAAAACAATCAAGATGTAATAACAACGTTACTTGCCCTTGGTCAGACAGTTAAAAAAAAATAAAACAGATTCAAATCCAACTTCTTTCCATTATATTATGAAGTATAGTATGTGACTTGCTTCAAATCATATCACTAATGCATACTAGAACCAATAGTTAATGAAACAGATGTTTTTCAATTCAGTTCAGCATACTTTGTGCTATTCCAGATTGCTTCCCACACAGAAACATTTAGGGTGAAATCCTGGCTTACTCCTACAGGGAAAACATTAAGAACTCTGAGACATAGAAGTACCTACCATTCATTAATTTATTCAATGCATTTATTGAATAACTAAAATAAGAGTTCCTAAATTTTAGGGATTTTGGACTCTTTTGTAATTCCAGTGAATTTTTAAATTCACAAAACATAGAATCACAAGGGAAAAAATGCTTTTGAAATATATACATCAAAATATTTAAAGATTACAAATTCTTAGAACCTTAATGGAGGATACATAACATAAACAAATTATAGGATATAGTAAGCTACTCTGCATTAGATATTGCTTCTTCTTTATCTCTGTATCTTGAACACCAATGTGGTTTGTGTACCAAAGGAAGCACTGAGATAATTATTGTTCAATTAATTAAATAGAATATATATCCCCTTTCCCAAGAAGTTTATAAGTATAATTGAGCAGAAATCTCATTTCTCTCAATTTCTTTCTTCCTGCCCCCATCCCCATCTCTGTCTCTGTCTCTTTGTCTGTCTGTCTGTCTCTGTAACTCTCTATGTGTGTCTCTTACAATGACAATATAAGAGCGAAATAACAATAACAATATATAACAATACATTGAATCGATTTAGAAAAAGTGCTTTAGTATCTGGATTGGGAAGGAAAAATAATCAAAATCATTAAATATCAGTGAATACATCTGGATCTCATAGACTAAATAAAATGTGAATTAGCAAGTAGGAAAGAAGGGAAGTTATAGTATGAACAAAGGTACAGAGAAAAATATATACAAAACTCAACATAATCGACAAAAATATTTCAAAAATATTTTTAAAATGATAGCTCTAAAACTCTATTTTAACTCTGGAAGATAATGGGTAAATTAGTTTAGTTGCAATATTCTTTTTGGCAAATACTGGATGATGAAGATAAATGTTCATAAGATGTGAATAGAGAGTTTTGAGAGGAAGAAATCCAATTTATCAATAGCTATAAGGTTACAAAAAAGCTCTAAATGACTAATAATTAGGAAAGCACAAATTAAAATAACCCTGAATTTCCATCTCATGTCAATCAGATTGGCTAGGTTGACAAAACAAAAGAAACTATTTATGCTGGAGAGGCTGTGGAAGATAGCTACTTTAATATACTCTTGTTGGAACTGAAATTGGTCCAACCATTCTGAAAAGCAATATAAAAGTATATCCCAAATATTATTAAGCTGTGAACACTTTTTGGCCTAATCATATAGCTAATAAGTTTATACACCAAAGAGATCAAATTTAAAAAAAAAAAGATCCATCTATACCAAAAATATTCTGTAGTCATGTTTTTTATAGTAGTAAAAATTTGGAAATTGATAGGAATCCCATAAATTTGAAAATGAAGAGACAAATTATGACATCTATGAATGTGATGGAAATCGATTGTGTTATTTTAAAAAATATGAAGGCATTGGTTTCAGAAAAATCTGTGAAGACTTATGAACTATTGCATAATAAAGTGAGAAGAATCAGGAAAAGAATGGATACAATCATAACAATATTGTAAATATAATCAATCAATTTTGAAATCCTTCATATCTGATCAACACAGTGATCAAAATTCCAAAGGACTCATGTAGAATTACACTACCTAACTCTCAATGGAAAACTGATGGATGCAGAATAAAGATCAAAACATCAACTTCTTTCCTACTCCCTTCCTTCCTTCCTTTTTCTTTCTCTCTCTACTTTTTTTTCCTTCCTTCCTTCCTTGCAAAACTTATTCCTTCTTGTCTTCCTTTCTTTCTTCCTTCTTTCCCTCTGTTCTTCCCTCCCTCCCTCCCTCCCTCCCTTCCTTCCTTCCTTGCTTCTTTCCTTCCTTCCTTCTTTCTTTCCTTCCTTCCTTCCTTTTCTCTCTTCCTATGCTTCCTTTGTCCTTCACTTTTTTCTTCCACCCTTCATCCCTCCCATTCTTCCTCTTTTCTTTTAGCATGTGTATTGAGGAAACTTGATTTTCATTATTATATTTATTGTATTTTTTTCTTTTGCCTTCTCAATGGATGAGCAAAGAGAGGATGGAATGACAGAACCAAAAGTTGAAAATGAAAGAAAATTCAAAGAAAAGGGAATAAAGATGACAAAAGTAAAAAAGGATGGTTGAGGAAATATTAAGGGTTTTGAATGTCATACTTATTAGTTTAGAATTTATCTTGTAGGGATAGATGATACTGATGACAATTAGAATTTACACACTATTTAAAATTCATAAACCACATTATACATATTTTTCATCTTCATTAGAATCTTAGCAAGTAGGTGCAACTATTATCACTATTTTACAAATGTGGAAACTGAAGCAGATAAAAGACAAATGATTTGACCAGCATCACATAAATAGTACATATGAAAAACTAGACTTAAACTCAGATCTTAAATCAAGTCTTCCTGACTCCAATTTTGATCTTTTTTCCCAATATACCAACTAACTTCCCCTGATATAATATTAAATTTTATTAAAATATTATAAGTAGCTTTGTTCAGTGACTAGTGGTCGGGGGGATTTTGAATATTGTTTGGAAGAGTGAAGGAGAGAAACAATATTTGTGAAGTTATGTTTGGGGGAGAAAATCAGACAATTATACAAAATGGATTACAAGGTAAAAAAACTTGGAAGAGAAGAAGTTAGTTTTTTTGATAGTTCAGTTAACAGGTCAAAATAATGTGGCTACAATGGGAATAGAAAGAAGAAACATAAAGGAAAAATAAGAACATTGTGTCTAAATATTTAAGGAAAGGTGAGAAAGTTAAGTAAAAATTAACCCTAAAGTGTTCACCCTGAGTGTCAGAAGAATATGCCCAATCTTGGAAGTCAGGAAGCAAAGGAAGGTTTGAACATCAATTTGCCAATGAGCCAAACTCAGAAAAATTGAGATATTGGCCCAAGGACATGCTCTTCATATGTTATTTGTAAATTATCTTCAGAACCCTATTATAGGATAGTATCCATTCAATTTTTCCAGGCTTGATTTTTTAATGGAAAAAAATGAAAACATATTATTCCAAGGAATATATTGAGGGAATCTTTCTAACTTTAAAGATCCAATTTTATACAGCAAAATCTGTCAAAACTGTCAAATTCATTTGTTTTGCTCCTGATTACAGAATAACTAGTATTTTTTATTGTTCTATTCCTGCTCTCAAAGGAAAAAAAATACCTAATTTGGAGTGTAATGGCAACACACACATAGGCACACAAAGTGATTTGATTAGAGAGGGACTGGTAGGATAGAAGATAGTATGGCCACTGATCTAGTCATGGTGGAAGAGGATACCTATTTTCCCCAAGAGAGAATCTACCTGATGAAATTATTAGGATAATAGGGTAATATGGATGCTAGAGGAAATATGTGTTGGCAATGAGATCCCAAGGATGGTGTCCTAGAGTCAGACAAAGGTATGATTCCATTGTAAAGGACAAACAGATGGAGGATTGTAAGCCAGTTTTGCATGTGTGTTTCTCTGCTTGTCAGTCAGAATCATATAACTATATATGAATGACCCCATCTTAGTTATACCTGCCTGCCCCTATGATGTGTCATTGGTAAATAGAGGGAGACCTATTTGCTTAAGACCTGATAATCTCCAAAGGGTCAAGGGTAATTCATTACTAAACTATAATAGAGTGTTTACTATCAAAGGGAAAGTATCTGGTAAATCAATATACAGTAAGAATGATTTGCATAAGCAGACTTGTACTTAAAGATGACAGTGTGAAAAAGTGGAAATAACATTTAATGGAATGTTAAATTTTGATGTTATCAGACCTCTACTCAAATCTTGACACTTCCATTTACTTCCTCTGTGATTTTGAGCTAGTTCTTTAATCTCTCTCTGGGCTTACCTGTGAAACGAAGGATCCTAAAAGATACTTACATTATGACATATAATGACCCTTTCCCATAAATCTTTCTTTCCCGTAAAATTCCATCCTCATCTGCATCTTTAGAATGCTTCAGGAAAAAGATCTTTTGAATGATTACACAACTTATAATTTAGAACTTAAAAGTACTTGAGATGAGCTACTTGGGGTGCATGTATAACCAGTGCCATATTCTATTTTTCTCCCTTCCCCTGTCTGATCTTTTTAAAAAAATCAGTCTCAGTTCAGTTTATTCCCTAGACTTCTCTATCTTCTTAATAGCAATCTTATCCCCATACAGGATTTTTCTTTTCTCTACCCTTTTTATCCTCTTTCATGATATCTTCAGATATTATTTTTAACCTATTTGTATGTAAGCTTCTCTTACCTGAAATGTATCCTGTTTGCTTAAATTTGCATCTCCAGAACTTATTCTAGTGCCTGACATATGGTAAGTGCTTAATAAATGCTCTATCTACCTATCATTTCTCTGAAGATCATTTTTTCAATTTTGAGAATTCTTATGTATCCCTCCACAGGACACTGTTCTCTGCACATGCAGATGTTTTATAAATATTGACAGACAAATATCACTGGGTGACAGTCAAAATATAAGGTAGAAAGATAAAGCAACTTGCTTGTAAAATCAATAGTGAAGAAACTGATTAATTATCAAGCATATGGGTAAGGAAATAATTTTGTGACCCAGAAAAATTCATATCTATAATGAAAAATTTCCTTTGCAAGTTATTTAGGCATCATCTATACATTTATAAATTAAAAAAAAAGAAAATAATTTATTAATTTGATATTGTTATCAAATTATTTTTCTTGCAAGTTATTGCTTTAGCGGGCAAATCCTTAATTACTTGGAAGTTGTAATAATTCTAAGCTGACTTTAAAAAAATGATTAATGCTCTTTGTGTTACATAAATGTTAATGTAAGAAATTTTCTTGAGAGAGGATTTAAAAACCCTTTGCAACTAGGATTTACCATTAAGTATCAGAAAGCTGTTTCACTTGGAGTACAATCATCCCTTCCCCCTTTAAAACCTAAGAATATTCTGTGCTTAAGTTAATTTATGAATATTAAGAATATACTTAAGGATGACAGAGTAAAAAATGATTTGATTTAATTCAACTATTTTAAATGCAAAAAGGGAAAAGTGCTATATCATGCTTTTTATTCCATAAAGGGGATGGAGTATATTTACTGATTAGGAATTAAAATGGTGAATTATCTCTATGGATAGTCTACCTCTATACTATTTATTTGATAAGTGATAAAATAGGCAAGAAAAGAAATTGCTTCCTAAAAAATGCTAGAGGTCTTTTCCAGTATTTAAAGAGAATCAAACTATTTTCTGCATGCTCAGTTTGATGGCCTATAAAAAATTATTGATTGCACAAGAAAACAAGCCTTCAATCATCCCTGAAGTCAAACCAAGGCCACAATAAAAGTAATTTTTTTTTCCTTTTTAGTTAAACATTTTAGTCAGATTTTTAAAATAGCCTTATTTCAAGGGGGAAAGAAAATAAAATAAAATTTCATAATATTCTTTCAAAACAGGTGTGAAAAAATCCACAAATTAGCTAAATCTCCTTTATCTTTTATAGTTCAGTCAGAGAGAGATAAAGCAATATTCTCAAGGTGGCAAAGCATCAATACAAAGCTATGATTAGATCTCTAGTACTGGGGGCTTTTTACTTTCCCATCCTTCAAGAAAAAAATAATTGATTAACCTTTTGATAACTAATGATTAAGTAGTACTATTGATATTGTTCCTTTAATTTCACTATTTTAAGTTTGCAAATCTCAAATCATCTTTCTTCTGCATAGAAAAGTTGTTTCTGTGCACCCAAATTATTGCTACATCCCCTTAAATTTCATTTCACATTGTTTTCAATAGTATGTGAATCTTTTTCATCCAAAGAAATGCAACCTATTTTTCCCCAGCAGACTCCCTACTTACAGTCCTGCATACACAGTCAATCCTCAAATTCAAGGTCATTGCCTAAGTTGTCTTCTCTATCCATCAGTCTGGCCATTGCCAAGCACCCATAGAGGGATTTATAGTATAATCCTATTATACTTTGAACTAGATCCAAGACAGGAAGCCCAGGCTACTTTAATTATAATTTCTTGTAGACTTTATCCTGGAGCACCCTTGTTTATGCATCACATACAGTAACACCAAATGCCATTTAATCTTGGCTTTTGTGCCCAGGAAAATATTACAACTTCTAAGCAATTAAGAAATTGCATGTGCAAGCAATAACTTGAAGGAAAAAATAATTATTTGAAATGAAATGTATCACCAAAGGTGGTACTTAGTTAAAGTCCAGAAATTTGCCATGTACTATATTAAAATTTAATGAATCATGTAATTTACTTTCAGCTTCCACTATGTGTACATACAAAGTTATTAAAGATTAGTCAAAGAAGGACTTTATATATTATGTGCCTTCTTTCTTTTGACTCTCTTCTAAGCAGTAAAAAAGAAAACTAACAGAGATGTTTTTATCTGCAAAAGGCCAAGAGAGGAAATTAGATCACAGAGGGAATTTCACCAAAAGAGAATCAAGGCAGTTTTAAAAGGAAAAAAAAAGAATGGAAAAATAAAATAAATAACAAAAATTGAAAATATTTACAAATTTTAGGAGGGAAGATTGGTATTTGATTGAATCTTGTCTCTAGTTCTGGCATAGTTTTGATGTAACAATACCAAAGTTTTACTGAATTTTAATGGGAAAGAGGCTTCTCTTCAAAAGGATTTCTCTTTTGTACACATGTACCATTTTTACCTTTTACTCACCTAAGCTAGTACTTGGTGTTATACACTAGGTTTGGTAGTAGTGATAGGCAAGAGAAACCTGGTGCATCTTCTATTAGAGGATACACTAAAGATGAAATGTATTCTTCCATCCATAAATTTGAATTAATGACTTTAAAATTTGTGATCTATAAGTTCCAAGGTATGTATAGTGTTCAAGTCAAGTATCTATGAATAATCAGTTTGGGGTGCCTTTGCAAGAGATGGGTAGTTGTACTGGCCTAGCATCAGATGATCATAAATGTAGATAATCAATAATTAAAGATAAGCAGAGAACCTTACTGGATAGTGTTAAAAAAAAAGAAAAATTTGAATTCTATGAAAAGGGTGAAGAAATCTCTAGCACACAAAGACCAGGGCCACTCACATAAAGAAATCTGAGAATCTTGAGACTTTGTTCAAAAATCATGGCATTGGGAGAAACAAATGTCACATTGCACCAATCTTACTTTGTGCTGATTGTCTTTGGACAATAGGTAGGGAGGAAAGTTTAAGGATAAATAATTATGAGAGGATATAAAGGCCAAGAAAGAAAGGTATAATCTTTAGGGACTTAATTTCCCAAAGGTCATATTACTGTTAGTGGAGTAATAGCAACTTGAGTAGCTAGGTGGCTCAGTGCTGGATCTAGAGTCAAGGAAGACACATCATTCTGAGTTCAAATCTAGCCATGAATGCTTAGTTTTGTGAGCCTAAACAAATCACTTAACCCATTAACTTCAGTTTGCTTTTCTGTAAAATTAGCTGGAAAGAGAAATGTCAAGCCACCTGCCTCAGAAGCTTTGCCAAGAAAATTGCAAATGTTGTCATGAATTCAGATGCAACTGAATATTTTCTAGAAACAGAATGCACAGTGGAAAGAACTCTGAAACTTGAGTCAGGAAGATGAGTTCAAATACATTTTCACCTAACACTTGTTAGCTGTGTGAATCTGGGCAAATCACTTAAACCTCTTTGCCTTGCTTTTCTCATCTGTAAAATAAGCTGTCAAAGAAAATGTGGCAAATCAATAGTGAAGAATCAGACATAACTAGGACCATCAACAATAGCAATTAGAGTCCAGTTTTTTGGTGAGAGGCAGCTTCATAGTGCAATGGATAGAGCAGTAGACCTGGAGTCAGGAAAACTTGAATTCAAATCCATCTTCAGACACTTACTATCATTCTGAGCCTGGGTGAGTCAATTAACCCTGTTTAATTCAGTTTTCCCATTTATAGAAATGATAGGATT
The DNA here is from genome assembly GCA_023553655.1 of Myrmecobius fasciatus. Lineage (NCBI taxonomy): Eukaryota > Metazoa > Chordata > Mammalia > Dasyuromorphia > Myrmecobiidae > Myrmecobius > Myrmecobius fasciatus. The sequence continues at coordinate 56,213 of JAJPUD010009312.1, read as the reverse complement.
TATAGGTGGAAATGACCTTTCACTTTTTGTTATCCAATTCTCCCATTTTAATGATGAGGAAAATGAGAATAAGAAAGATGAAGTGATATTATAATATACAAGTATTAAGTAGGAATTTAACAACTGAATCCATATCTTCTGACTCTTATATGTAATGCTCTTCAATTAAATCATATACACACAAGTAGAACAAAACAAAACAAAACAAAACAAAAACCTACAATTTTTTTAATTATTTGAAAAAGGTAAAAAAAAGTATTAATGAATTTTTCTGAGTTCTTCTTACTACTCAACTGGAAATAGCTATGTGTCTATAAGTAGCCATTCATTGGCTAATAGATACTATAACATTTCATGACTACAAAGAGATGCCATCTTTTGCCTTTTTTTTTTCTCTAGGAGGGGGATTTTCAGAAGAAGTATCAATTAGCAAATAAAGCTGGCACCCCTGTCCAATGCTGCCACCATCATGGAGGTGGTCTGGTTATAGCAGTGGTTATCAAAGGTCATGTAATTCCTTATTTGTCAAAATGGACCTTGGTGTAGCCAACATATATTTGTATCATGTAGTGCCTCTCAGGCCAAGGTACATTCCAACACTATGCACAAAGCAAGTGCCCTGCAGTCAATAGAAACTGCTGAGGGCAAGCAATCTTCCAAATAAAAAAAAAACAAACAAAAAAAACAAACAAAAAAACAAAAAACAAAACTAGGCAAAATGCCCACTGCTGATCATGCTACTTTCATCACAGGAGCACCATAAGAATTAATTAGATAATTATATTGCAAAGTATTATGTACTTTTTGAGAGAGAATATAATAAATAAAAAAGAAATGTTACCATGACTATATTTATTTTGCAACCTACATGAGTCCTGAGCTATTTTGCAATATGACATGGTTCTCTTTCTCTAATGATGCTGATTCAGAGTACAGCAAATCCTTATCTTTTGGGATTTGGACTCCAGAATTACTAGGTCATCTCCTAAAATAGATTTTCAACACACTAATAGACATGCTGTATAGAATCCTTAAATAACACAGCAATCATGGATACTACTGCCTGCAAACCTCAGGGTATGAAGGTTTGAATGGCACTGTCTAAACCCACTAGGTGTCTCTTTCTATTAAATACTAAGCTCATCATCCCAGCACTGCAGCAATCTTGGATGTGATGATACAGCATTTTAGCACTATTTCTTACTTCACTAAAAATACAAACAGTATCAGTGTACATACATACATCGACAGTCCCCCACAAAAATATCTAACAAAAAAAATCCTACATGTGAATGTGATTTCCTTCCTTTGATCAGAGATCCTTTTTCTTTAAATGCAAAAATAACAGTAAATTAATGTATAGTCAAATTGGTTAAAAATAATTTTACCTGGTACGATTTCTTTATTATTTCTATAACAATGGGAGAAGCTAGAAAGTGAGAGAGAGAAAGAAAAAGAGAGCATGTATCAGAGAGACAAGGAGACATAGAAAGACAGGAAAAGAGAGACAACATTAGAGGAAAGAGAAACAGTGACAGGCAGAGAGAATTTAGAAGTAGCAAAACTCAGTGACCATCTGAAAAGATAGGCAGAACAAAAGACTATGCTTTCTTATTTTTTTTATAATTTCATTTTACTTTACAAAAAGCTCAGTTTTGTAAGATTTTGTTCATTTTAAGTGTGGCAATTTGATTTTTTTATTTTGCTGATTGCAATTAAGCTACAATAAAGCATTCCAATACAGTAATTTTTATTAATATATCCTAATCAATATTGAGTTTTTCTGTTATTTTATTATTTTCTTTCAAAACCAGTTATTTATTTTTAAGGAATTCTTTCTTTTCTTCAATTAATATTTTACCTATTTTGTTATTTGACCAATTCTACCTTTTAACCAATTGTTTTCTTCAGTGGATTTTTTTGTCCATCTATTTTCCAATTTTTTTTTTATTTTTCCTTTATAAAATTAACTCTTTTTTAAATAATTCTTTGACATCATTCTCATTCCCTCCCCCTATTATTTCCTCTACCAATTTAATTTTTTGATTTCTTTTTAGCACTTCTAGAAAGTCTTTTTGGGCTTGACACTAATTCACATTCTTCTTATAGATATTTTGACTTTTTTGTCTTTTTCTGAGTTTGTTTTATTACTGTGTAGTAATATTTCACCATATTCATATATCATAATCTATCTGTCATAGATATTCCAATATGATTATACAAAACCCAAAACAATCAAATCTTGAATAACAGGGTTACTAATAGCAAAATTAATTGGACTTGTTTTTCTTTTTTCTCTGAGTAAACTAGGTAATACACTTGGTAGTTTTTTAGCAACTCTCTGTATTTGAAGTCAGGAAGAACTGAGTTCAAATGCAATCTCAGATACTGCCTAACTTACCCTTAATGCAAATACTAGACACTATAGAATGGACCAACCAGCAGTAAATCAGAAAAAGATATATCTATATCTACATCTATATCTACATGTATATTTAAATATACATCTCTATCTATCTATTTAATTATTTAGGCATTTGACTTCCTTTATTGGCAAAATACTATACTGTTGATTAATTAATTACTCTGACTTTTTCTGTTTAAGCTGTCTCCTGTCCTTATGAGAACCTACTCTGTCAAAATTAATTTCTGTTATTTCCATCCCTCTTTTTTCCTTCCTTCTTTTCCCTGCCAATTCAAGCAGTACTTCCAAAGAGGCTTCTTTAGGTGAAAAATATTTGTCTTTGCCAGGCAAGAAAAAAAAGCATTTGGTTTTTTGCCGTCATATGGGGTAGGAAATGGTTTACTTTGATGCAAGTTCTTTTTCTTTGCACTTAGATTCCCTCTATGTTTCCCTTCTAACCCCCTTTTTGTGTTGTTATTTAACTATTTCAGTAATGTCTGACTCTTGGGAAGTCACTTATCCTTTCTCTACCTCAGTTTCCTCATCTGTAAAAAGGGGATAACAATTGCATCTTCCTCTTTGAATTGTTTTGAGAATCAAAGGAAATATTTGCAAATTTTATCACAAACCTTAATGTAATAAATAAAACGATAAGATTCAAAAGAAAATTTTTATTTAATTCAATAAAGTTTCAAAGAGGTAGGGGGAGAATGCCACTTGAAAGTGGTCAGAAAAACTTACTTATATTAACTTCCTTTAAAATAAGAAGAATTAACTTTTTTTTTCCTTTCAACATTCAGGATTAATACCCTAGTAATGTTGGTGCAGTAAATAGGAACTATGTAGATACTATAACCTTGGTTTATTGTCTGTCCTTAGAGACACTCTCCTTAGAGGATGAGAGTTTAAATGGACACTGGTAAACTTGTACTTTTGAGGACGTTTAAGGGTTGGAGAGAAGATGGAGCAGAGGGATGGTGTAGCATAGTGGACAGAGTGCAGGTTCTTAAGGCAGAAAGAGTCATCTTCCAGATTTTGATTCTGTACTCATACACTTAATAACTATGTGTTCCCTGGGCAAGTCACTAAAGCATATTTGCCTCAGTTCCTCATCTATAAAATTAATAGAAGGAAAAGGCAAATCAGTACAATATCTCTTTTCCAAAAAAAAAATCCTAAATGTGATCATGAAGAGTCAGATGTGATTGAAACAGCAGAATAACAACAACAAAAAGAGGATTAGAAGGGAAACAAAGAGGGAGTATAAGTGCAAAGGAAAAAAAAAACTTGCATGAGAGTAAACAATTTCCTATCCCAAAGCTGGCAAAAAGCCAAATGCTACTTTTTTTATTTTTCTTGCCTGGCAAAGACAAAAGCTGTCTCCTGTATTTATGAGAACCTATTATATCTAAATTAATTTCTGTTTTATTTCCATCCCCCTTTATTACTTCCTTCTTTTTTTCCCATTTAGTGAACTCTCTTTTGGAAGTAATGCATGAATTGGCAGGGAAAAGGAGGGAGGAAAGAAATGGGATGGAAATAGAAATTAAGACAAAGTAGGTCCCTTCTCACAAGGATAGGAGACAGCTAGACAGAAAAAGTCAGAGAAATTGATTAATCAACAGGTGTAGTCTTTAGGCAATAAAGGAAGCCAAATGCCTATATATATGTATATATTATTTTTCTGATTTACTTCTCTTTGTTCCATTCCAGTACTTGCAGTTTATTAGGCTCTCCAGATGCTTTCTTTTAATGATGAATATGAAAAATTGTTTGCTCCATTCCTTAGAAATTAGTCATGGTCGATCTCCAGTCCTTGAGGAATTAACTAGCTCTTGGATGCAATATTCTTGAGTATATCCCAAATCACACAGGCACAAACACACACACACATATACATGCACAGATAAACTATCAGATTTCTATGTGACAGGCTTTGTATATTATTGTTTCTTGGGCATTAAATGATAATGAGTTAAGTTCCCTGTCAGTGTCACATAAGTTTCATTTCCTTTAATCTTTAATAGACCAGTAGGGAACTATGTAGTAAAAACATTTTAAATTTATTTCCTTCTCAGATTGGGGATAGGTGGGTAAAGGCTGAAAATACACTTTCCTTTATAGCAATTTAAAAAAATAAACTATCTGGGTAAAATCACAATGTCCTTTAAATGATTAATTAATTCTTTTTTGTTTGTTTGTTTTTTATTAAAACTTTTTATTTTTATAACATATGTATGGGTAGTTCCCCAACAATGATCTTTACAAAGCTTTCCATTACAAATTTTACCCCCAGTCCCCTCCCCTCCCCTAGATGGCAGGAAGTCCATTACATGTTAATAATGTTGAAATGCTTAAGAAGTTATGCAAGAAACATCCTATCTACAAGAAAAAAAAAAGAATGAGAGAAAGGCAACACAATGCAAGCAAATGTCAATAGAGATCATGAAAATGTTACGTTGTGGTCCATATTTCATTTCCCTCTCTCTGGGTGTATATGGTTTTCTTCAGTGAACAATTGGAACTGGTTTGAGACAATTCTTTGTTGCAGAGAGCCATGTCCATCAGAATTGATCATCATGTAATACTGTTGTTGCTGTGTATGATGATCACCTGGTTCTGCTCGTTTCACTCAGCATCAGTCCATGCAAGTCTCTCCAGGCCTCTCTGAAATCGTCCTGCTGGTCATTTCTTACAGAGCAATAATATTCCATAATATTCATATACCATAATTTATTCAGCCACTCTCCAATTGAAATGATTAGTTAATTCTAAACACCCCTCATTTATTTTGATGTGGAATAGTAGATAGAAAGCTAATTTTAGGGTCAGGAAAACCAATATCTAATTTCTTCCTCTAAGGCATACTGGTTATATGATACTGTGTAAGTGACTCACCCTCTCTGTGCTACAGGCAACTCATGAGGAGAATAATTTGCAGAGATATTGCTGATATGTATTAATAGAGTTTTCTTACTGGACATTCCCTAAGTCAATGAAATTATTTGCCTGGTGCAAATGTGTAATACAGGTCTGCTAAGTTTTATATCAATGTTTCATCATGATGCAGTACTGTGATAATATGCTTTTGACATGACTGCTAGCACACTGAAAGCTCTTCTCAGCTCTTTCTAAGTAAAAAAAATACTTCATTATGGGGTTGGCTAGACAAGGTGCCTGTCACTAAAACATTAGCCTCACTGGGCTTGAAGAGTTCCATTACCTGAAAATTGGGCACCAAAGGTGGCCTCTGGCTTCATTAACTAATGAAACCATATCCTTAGGCATGATAGGTTTATAACTAATCTGCACAGAGGGACAGATAATCTACATTAATGGATCTGTAAATTTGTGAAGTGCATCAAACAATAATCATTTTATTACGTCCCTACTATGTGCGTTGATAGGCTCTAATTAGATTTAAAAATCCTTTTTTGCAAACATTATATTTAATGGATTGCATCTGTAAGGAATAGAATAGCTTCTTAGTTCAACAAAGGAAGCAGTGTTGAGTTAGCTCAAAAAACGTCCCAACAGAGAAGCTCTCATGGTATCAGAATAAGATTAACATGAAGGGAGCATAGCCTTTTTTCTTTGAGTGAGGAGTCTGAATCTTTACTTGCTTTTCTCCTATTTCCCAAGCATCTTCCCTACCTGTGAATGCCCATGTCCAGGTTCTTGGTTCCCTTCTCTCAATGGCTGGTTCTATTAGCCTCAGAACTAGAAAAGGCAGCTGGTGATGCAGTGGATAGAATGATGAGTCTGGAATTACAGAGAACTGAGTTCAAGTTTGTTCTCAGATACTAGCCATGTGACCTTGGCAAGTTACTTTATTTCTCTTTGCCTCCATTTTCTCAACTATAAAGTGGAAGATAAAAATGGCACCTATTTTTCAGAGTTCAAGTCAAATGAGATATTTGTAACAATGATTAGCACAGTGACTGACACATATTAAGTACTATATAAATATCTATTCTCTTGCCTCTTTGCTAGATTTTAGTAATTTGGGAGAAGATACTCCATTTAATCTGGGGTTCAAGCAATGTACCTAATTTCACTCAGGTGCCAGGCAGTATATTTGAGGTGTTTCCATCAGTCATGCATTAATTTTTACCTATTTTCAATGAAACTAGATTGTTTTACTGTCTTGTTACTAGCTGCATGTTTCCTTACACTACATGTAGGGTATTTTAAACCTTTATCTGTCTACATTAAGACAATATATGATGTTAGTTATGAGGATGGACATCATTACATACCTAGCAAAATCAATAACTTTTAACTGAAACTTTTAAAAACTTACAAATATACTTAAAATCAATTTTAAATGGTAACAGCCTCTATTCTCATCAATAAATCATCAAGGGATTGAGTTAAAAGGAATAGAATCAGTTTTTATTGGAGGGAGAGGAGGAGAGTCAGGATCTATTGCCTTATGTTGGTATTCATATAAACATAGTACTTTATTTAGATTATATAAAAAAGAAAATAGATGTGATTATTTGAGCTTGATCAAAGATGCTTATTGCTCTGCTTGTAGAAATTAGACAAAGTGCCCAAGGGATTAATGAATAAAAAGAGATTGTAGTTATATGAAAAGTGCTGAGACAAGCTTTCAAGGAGATGATAGATGAAGTGAATGTCCTTGTCTCCCCACCTACGCCACTGGTATAATGCTTTACCTGTTACCCTTGTTTGGGTTTGCTCTAGACCATGTTTTAGTTTTGGCTGGAATAGTGTGTGCAACACCTTCAAGTTGTAGCAGGGTAATTTCAGTGTGCCCCTCCCCTGTCTGTGCAGATGCTGCTGATATTTAGGAGAGGAACTAATCTGAGTTTTTCCACCTCTCTCAATTGCCCTTTGGTGGAGGTGCTAGTGAGCAGTAATATTGTCAAAGGGTGGCCAGAAGGACAGGAAAGGAAGAAAACAGATGAACAAGGCCAATTTCAATGTGGCTATGACTCTTGGATGGTCCAGAGAGGACTTTATCATCTTCTGTGCAGTTCACAGTACAAAGGGAAAATAATTGCAAAAGGGAAAAAACAGAGGAAGAAAAAAAAAACACCATCTGGTAAGATGAAGAGAGCATGATGTTGCATTCATTAGTTAGGATTAAGATGATTAATAACATAAAAGTGAAAGAAGCAAGAATAATTTTAATAAACTACCTAGTGTTACCAAATGCACTTCAAAAGACAGATGAATAAAGATTTGACATGATTTTAAAGAAGATATTCCTGTTCAAGTATTTCTTAAAACCCAAGATTTCAAAATTATACAAAACAAGATAAGTAAATCACTTGTTATGCCATTCATGCTTATTACTTAGTAACAATTTTTGGGTCAGTCACAGAATGATTTCTTCAGTAACTTTATGGCACATATTACTTGGCACATACAATGAGAGGAAGGTTGAAAGGTATTCTTTTGATTCTTTAGATTGATATTTAAAGAATACTCCAATGAAGTATTTTTTTTTCCTTTTCCACTAATTTGATAATAGGTTACCTTTATGGAGAATAGTTGGACTTTTGGGGGGGGGTAATAAGATTCTTAAATTAAAACCAAAATCATACAATATTACAAAGCCTTGAATATATGGAGAATGACTGTAGCATCTAAATAGCTAGTCTCAAAGCCTGAAGGACTCTAGTTCAAGTACAATTTCTGACTATATAACCCTGAAAAAGTTATTTAATGTCTCATTGTTCTGGGTTAACTTGGATACTCTTAGTTACAGAAAAGGTCTTACCCTGAATACATAGAGCAAATTTTCTTCCCAGGGAGTTCCCAATAGAAGTACAATGACAGGACCCATCTATAATCATCTAAGAAGTATTCAATTAAGAAATTTTATAACATTCCAGTTCTTCAAGGACAATAAAGCTTGTGATGCCCACAATCACAACACTATTATTTGTGAAGAAAAAAATTATTAACAAAGTATGTTTTGTTTTGTTTTCAAGAATTCCATTCACATTCTATTTACAGTAGAGTACTTATGATTCAAAAAGGTCAGTTGACACTGGTTCTGCCATTTCTATTTATAGATGTGTATGTATAATGTCAAATCTAAAAATACCAATATTATGCTAGAAAGACTATAAGATATAATAACAGTGAAATGGACACTGTGAGTAAAATGGATGCTACCCCTGCAACTGTCCTGCTTGGGCACTCATGAGACTGTGAGAATGTTACCTTTGCTTGAACTCTGTCTGAAGAACTGCACCTCCAGTTCTTTACTCCCCACTGCAGGTGATATCTCCTGTTTCCAAATGCTGGCTCACAAGGCCTCCAGATGTACTCTTTTATCTACAGCCAAAGACCTTGACTACTTAACGAATATAGAACTTAAAGGAAAGTTACCTCCCTGTTACATTTTGCCACCTGCCTGGGAAAGGAATTTTTAATGTAATTAAAGTTTCTAAACATTCTTATGATCATCTCTCACAAATATGTGTCTCTCAAACCCCTGAGTACTAATCTCTTAGTCTTGCACTAGTGGGGTTCAGTAGCTGGCCAGCTAAAAAAACACTTAAAATCCAATTATTTTGGCTGTCCTGTATTTTCTCTTGGCTGGGTATGTCAACATATATTTCAATAGCATTCTCAATGAAAATTATTTTTGCACTATTTAGAATGATAGACATTGATTAAATAGCATACTTCTAGTAACTTATTTCAAGGTGATATGACATGCTATGACAAATATCTTCTGGAATTGTGACATTACAGATTAGTTAAAAGGTTTATTTTAAAATAATATTTAATTTTATATTGCTTAAAAAGATGAAAGTTCATTCTTAGACTATGTGCATAAGCAATGGAGTCAAACCTTTTTCCCATATCTCTCTTCCCAAACAAGAATGTCCCTCTTCTTTATTTATGCTGATTATTACACTCTTTGACAACCTTCAGAAAACTTTTAGTGTGAAATTGCTGGTTACTTAACTTCTCAACTTCTTACCAATTAAATATTTATTTAACTATGATTTATTCTATTAGCCAATTTTGCTATTTTTATACATGTTCATCAATTTCATATATACATTCTCTCTCCAGCTAGATTGTCAAGACTTTAAGGGTTAAAAAATTCCTTTCTTTTATCTCCTTTACTTGGACTTAAAGTGTAGTATGCACAGTTATTGTTGTCTTCCTTCCTTCTCAAAGAGGATGAAAATGACATTACTATGTTAGAGTCAATCTAGTGTTTCTGACTCTGGCTAATAAAACCAATACAAACTTGGAATGGTCTGCCACAAGTCAGATGCAAAGAGCCCCTATGAACATTTGGGATGGTTTCTCTAATTTTACACATCTCACATTTCTTCTGAATTAATTCAATTCTGCTTTGCTCTTGAAACACAGTACCTTTTCTGATGAGGGCACACCATGCTGGATGGTTCTGTGCCAGTGTCTCCCATATGATATAATTAGCTCTAAATATTTTTAATAATTTAATTTTCTCCAGTTGCATGTGAGATAATTTTTATATTTGTTTTTAAAATGTTGAGTTCCAAATTATCTCTCTCCTTCCCCATACCCTCTATTTCATTGAGAAGCCCATATGAAGTTTTATAAAGCATTTCCATTGAAGTCATATTAAAAAATATATATAGTTCTTCCAAAAAAATCCTTAAGAAAAAAAAATTAAAGTATGCTTTAGTCTGTAATCAAACATAATCAGTTATTTCTCTGAGTATGGGTAGCATTTTTCATCATAAGTCCTTCAGAAGTAGTCTTGGATCATTGTATTGAAGAGAATTGCAAAGTCATTCACAGCTGATTATCTCACAACTTTGCTATTACTTTATACAAGGTACATTTCAATTTCCTTGAACTCATAGAATATTTTCCAGGATTTTCTGATAGCATTCTGCTCATTATTTCTTGTAAAATATTATTAAATCATAATTCCACACCACAATTTATTTAGCTATTTCCCAATTGAATGGGCATGCTCTCAGTTTTCAATTCTTTACCCTGAGAAAAAAGAGCTACTATAAATATTATTTGTATATATAGGTCCTTTAAAAAATCTTTTGGGATTGATACCTAGAAGTGGTATTTTTAGGTTAAAGGTTATGCATGACTTTATAACCCTTTGTAAAAAGATCGTATTTTTTGATCATTTATCAATTGGGAAATGGCCCCTCTTTTTAAAAAAAATACATTTAATTCAGTTCCCTATACATTTGAGAAATGAGGCCTTCATCAAAGAAACTTGCTTCAAAATTATTTTCATAATTACTATTGCTAACTATATTTCTCACATTTGTTTTATTCTCTCTTTCCTTTCAACTTGTCCCTCCTCAAAGGTGTTTTGCTTCTGACCAGTCCCTCACCCAAAGTGCCCTCTATTCTAATACTCTCCCCGTTTCTCTTGTTCCCTTCCCCTGCTACTTTCCTAAAGGGCAATATAGATTTCTATGCCCATATTGAATATATAACTTATGTCCTCTTTGAGCCAATTCTAATGAAATAACATTCACTTACTCCCCCCTCCTTTGTAAAACTTTTTCTTGCCTCTTCTTTATCAGACAACTTACACAATTTCACCTCTCCCTCTTCCTTTTCATTTTCTCCATCAAAGAAATCTCACTTCTTGATTTTATTTCATTTTTAGATCTTATTCCTTCTTATTCAACTTACACACGTTCTCTATGTCTATATGTACTCTGTCTAATTGTCATAATAATAAGAAAGTTCCATTGAATTACAATCCTCCCATGGAGGAATGTAAACAGATAATCCTTGTTAAGTCCCTTATGATATCCCTTTTCTGATTACCTCATATTTCTCCTGAGTCCTGTATTGGAAAATCAGATTTTTTATTCAGGTCTGGTCTTTTCATCCCAAATGATTGAAAACTCTCTATTTCCTTGAATTTCCACCTTTTTTTTTTACTAAAGGATTATACTCAGTTTTGCTGGATAAGTGATTCTTGGTTGTAAGCTTAGCTTCATTGCTTCATGGAATATCATATTCCATGCCCTCCAGTCCTTTAAAGTAGAAGCTGCTAAATCTTGTGTTATACTGACTATGGGTTTAGTATACTTGATTTTTTTTCTTTCTGGATGTTTGCAATATTTTCTCCCTGACCTGGGAGTTCCAGAAATTTGGTGTAATAATTGGGGGAGTTTTCATTTTTGATATCTTTTAAGAGGTAATCTGTGAACTGTTTCCATTTCTATTTTACCCTCTCATTCAAGAATATCAGGAAAATTTTCTGGCTCTTTTTTTAGCCAGGGCTTTCAGGTAGACCAATGATTTTTTATATTATCTCTCCTAGAGCTATTTATTAAGTCAGTTGTTTTTGGTTTATTGTTTTTTTCCAATAAGATATTTCAAACTGCTTTATATATATATATTTTTTCATTTTTAAGTTTTGTTTTATTGTATCTTGATTTCTCACAAAGTTGTTATTTTATTCAGGGCTATCTCCACTTATCTTGATCTATATCCTCAGTTACTCAATATGCCTCAAATGCTACCTAATCTTAATCACTGAATGTGTATGACCTAAATCAAATTGAGACCTGTTGAAGATCATAGCTTAAAAAGGTCAAGGTCTGGGCGGAGCCAAGATGGCAAACTGCAGACAGCATTCTCTGTGAGCTCCTGAGATCTTCCCTCAGACCCAGACAAATTCAGCCTCCAAACTGCTTTTGGAGTGAAGGCTCCACCAAATACTTAGACTACAACGAACTTCTATCAACAATCTACTTTGAAAAAAACTCCAAAGAAAGTTAACCTCAAAGGAATCGGCGACTGGCAACAAACAGACGCCAGCCCGCCAGGGGCAGAAGTTGGACAGAGGCCCATTTTAGGCACCCAGGAAGCCTCTGGGAGATGCCTAGGCCAATTTGATCTGCTTCCGGGCAGGTGCTTTGACAGATCTGCCTTTGGTAAAGGGTGCATTGAGAGGACCTGAAAGCATGGTCCTAGTGTGGATTTAGTTGCCCAGCCTCAGACCTTAAGTCAACTTGGCAAACTGCCCCAGGGCAAATTGAAACTGCAGCAGAATCCCCTGTTGGTGACTGATACCTCAGCTCAAAATCATGTGCAAGAAGCAGAAGAGAGCTCTCACCATAGACAACTTCTACAGAGAGAAAGTAGAGCAGTCCACAGATCCTGAGATTCTGAAAACAATCCAAGATGAAGCCACAAAGGCAGACTTAATCTGGTCTCCCTTTAAGAAGGCTTATCTAGAAGGTTGCATAAAGAATCTCAAAAGAGAGCTAGAAGAAGAATGGGGAAATAAATTGAGATCAGTGCAACAGAGATATCAAAAACTGGAAAACAGGTTTGGAGAATTGGAAAAAGAAAACAATTCACTGAAAAATAAAATTGGTAAATTGGAAAAAAATCACCAATTCACTGGAAAATAAAAATGGTGAATTGGAAAAAGACAACAAATTCACTGAAAAACAAAATTGGTGAATTGGAAAAAGAATGCATTGAATCAAGAAATTCAACTGGCCAGCTACAAAAGGAGCTAAAAAAGATAACTGAAGGAAATAATACTTTAAAAATTAAAATTGAACAAATAGAAGTAAATGACTCCATAAGACTTCAAGAATCAGTCAAACAAAACCAAAAAAAATGAAAAAAAAAAGAAAAATGAAATATCTCCTGGGAAAAACAACTGACTTGAAAAACAGATTCAGGAGAAACAATCTAAAGATTATCAGACTCCCTGAAAGCCACGATGAAAAAAAGAACCTTGATGCTATATTCCAGGAAATCATGAAAGAGAATTGCCCTGATGTTTTAGAATCAGAAGACAAAACTGGCATTGAAAGAATTCACCAATAACCTCCTGAAAGAGACCCCAAAATTGAAACCCCAATGAATATCATGGCCAAATTTCAGGAATATTGCACTAAGGAAAGGATATTACAAGCAGCTAGAAAGAAACAGTTCCAATACCAAGGAACTGTAATTAGAATTACACAAGATCTGTCAGCTTCTACATTAAATATTTGAAAGGGCCTGGAATCAGATATTCCAACAGGCAAAAGAACTTGGATTACAGCCAAGAATAAGTTATCCAGCTAGATTGAGCATCATCTTCCAGGGAAGAAGATGGTCATTCAATGACACAGGAGAATTTTACCTATTTCTAATGAAAAGACCAGATCTGAACAAAAAAAAAATTGACCTCCAAATACAGAACTAAAGAGAAGCATAAACAGGTAAAAAAGGAAAGAACTCTTGAGAACTATATTTCTACTATAGGTATCCTTAAAGACTGGGGATATAATTTGATTTTTCTTTGATAAAAAAGGAAAAGAAATTAGAGGTGGTAGGGATATCATAATGAAAAGAAAAAGGGAGGGGAAGGAGGGAAAATAAAGTAAAAATAAAGGAGGTAAAATAAGGCAAAATCTCATAAAAAGACATAGACGATCTAATATAATTGAGGGAAAGAAGGGAGGGCAATGAGTATTGTGTAAACTTTACTCTCATTAGATTGGACTCTAAGAAAGTATAACAGACACATTTGGCTTCATAAAAAGGCCTAACCCTCCTTGTGGAAATGTGGGAGGGATAGGAGGAAAGGAAACGGATAGACTAATAAAAGGATTAGGGGAAAGGTATAAAGGAGAGGGAGGGATTCAAAAGGGGGGAGGACTGTTGCTAAGACGTGGTCATCAAAAATAAAGTACTGGGGAGAGGGGGAGGGGGGTTAGGGGAAAGGGTAGAGAAAATCCTAACTCTGGGTAAATAAGATGGCAGGTAATACAGATAAAGTTATTTTAACTCTGAATGTGAATGGGATGAACTCTCCCATAAAATGGAAGCGGGTAGCCGACTGGATTAAAAGACAGAATCCTAAAATATGCTGTTTACAGGAAACACATCTAAAACATAGAAATACATACAGAATGAAGGCAAAGGGCTGGAGCAGAATTTTCTATGCTTCAGGTGAACAAAGAAATGCAGGGGTAGCAATCCTTATCTCGGGTCAAGTAAAAACAAAAATTGATCTAATTAAAAGAGATAAAGAAGAAAACTGTATTTTACTAAAGGTTACCATAAACAATGAAGCAGTATCAATACTAAACATATATGCACCAAGTGGTATAGCATCCAAATAACTAGAGGAGAAACTAACAGAGATGCAAGGAGAAATAGACAGTAAAACTATACTAGTGGGGGATCTCAACCTTGCTCTCCAGGTTAAGTAGATAAATCAAATCACAAAATAAATAAGAAAGAAGTTATGCAGGTAAACAAAAGGCTAGAAAAGTTAGGTATGATAGATCTCTGGGGGAAATTGAATGGTGATAAAAGGGAGTATACTTTTTTCTCAGGGGTTCATGGAACTTATACAAAAATTGATCATGTGTTAGGGCATAAAAACCTGAAAATCAAATGCAGAAAAGCAGAAATAGTAAATGCATCCTTCTCAGATCATGATACAATAAAACTCACATGTAATATAAGGCCAGGAGAAAAAAGACCACAAGTTAATTGAAAATTAAATATTCTAATCCTGAAGAATGAATGGTGAAAGAGCAAATTATAGACACAATTGATAATTTCATACTGGAGAATGACAATAATGAGACAACATACCAAAATTTGTGGGACACGGTTAAAGCGGTTATAAGGGGTAATTTTATATCTCTGGATGCTTACTTACATAAAACAGAGAAAGAGAAGATCAATGAACTGGGTTTACAATTAAAAAAGCTAGAAAAACACCAAATTAAAAACCCTCAATTAAATACCAAATTAGAAATTCTGAAAATTAAGAGGGAGATCAATCAAATTGAAAACAAGAAAGATATTGAATTAATAAATAAAATGAAGAGTTGATTTTATGAAAAAAACAACCACATAGATAAGCCTTTAGTTAATTTGATTAGAAAAAGGAAAAAAGGGAAATCAAACTGTTAGTCTCAAAAATGATAAGGGAGAACTTTCCTCCAATGAAGAGGAAATTGAATTAATAATTAGGACTTTCTTTGCCCAACTTTATAAGAATAAATTTGATAATGTAAATGAAATGGAGGAATATCTACAAAAATATACATTGCCTAGGTTAACAGAAGAGGAAATAAATTATTTAAATAGCCCCATAATGGAAAAAGCAATAGAACAAGCTATTTATCAACTCCCTAAAAAAAAATCTCCAGGGCCAGATGGATTTACATGTGAATTTTTTTTGTGAATAAAAAGGTTTAATAAAAATTAAAAATTTAAAAATAAATTAAAGGAAGTTATAAAGTAGGTGGGGATAGGTTGGGAAAGAAGGAGTTACTAAGGGGGTTGCTAATGAATAGAGAGTTGGTTGGTTGATCTTTTTTCTCTTTTTTTTTTAATTTTTTTTATAAAGCTTTTTATTTACAAAACATATGAGTGACCTTTCAACATTGACCTTTGCAAAAAAACCTTTTTTTTCCCAAGCTTTTGCTTTCTTCCCCCCCACCCCCCACCCCTCGAAGGCAGGGAATCTAAAACATGCTAGAGAGGATAAATTATATCGCTTACAGAATCGGGGGGGGGGGGGGGGGATAGTTATCTTACTGCACAAGAAACATCAGATCTAGAAAGAGAAAAACAAAAAAAAAAAAAACCTAAGAAGGAAAACAAAATGCTTGGAAATATTCACAGAAAGAGTTAAAATGCTGTGTTGTGGTTCACTCTCAGTTCCCACAGGCCTCTCTCTGGATGTATATGACTATCTTCATCGCAGAACAACTGGTTTGAATCACATCCTTGTTGAAGAGAACCATGTCGATCAAAATTGATCATCGTATAGTCTTGTTGCTATGTATAATGTTCTCCTGGTTCTGCTGATTTCACTCAGCATCAGTTCATGCAAGTCTCTCCAATTCTCTCTGAAATCCTCCTGTTGGTCATTTCTTACAGAACCATAATATTCCATAACATTCATATACCATAATTTATTCAGCCATTCTCCAATTGATGGGCATCTTTTCAATTTCCAGGTTCTTGCCACTACAAAAAGGGCTGCCACAAAAATGTTTGTGGCAGCCCTATTTGTAGTGGCAAGAAACTGGAAA
>JAJPUD010009312.1:18366-29767 GCA_023553655.1 Myrmecobius fasciatus | reverse complement strand
TGTTTGTAGATCAAATTTTTTGTTCAGTTCTGGTCTTTTCAGTAGAAATAGGTGAAATTCTCCTATATCATTGAATGCCCATCTTCTTCCCTGGAACATAATGCTCATTCTAGCTGGGTAACTTATTCTTGGCTGTAATACAAGTTGCTTTGCCCTTTGGAATATCTGATTCCAGGCCCTTCGTTTCTTCAAAGTAGAAGCTGCTAGGTTCTGTGTGATCCTAATTGTAGCTCCCCGATATTTAAATTGTTTCTTTCTGGCTTCTTGTAATATCTTTTCCTTGGTATGATACTTCTGGAATTTAGCCACGATATTTCTGGGGGACTTAATTTTTGGGTTTCTTTCAGGAGGTGATCGGTGGATTGTTTCAAGGAGTATTTTGCCTTCTGGGTCTAAAATATCAGGGCAGTTTTCTTTTATGATTTCCTGGAAGATAGTGTCCAGGTTCTTTTTTTCATCATGGCTTTCAGGAAGCCCTATAACCCTTAGATTGTCTCTCCTAGATCTATTTTCGAGGTCAGTTGTTTTTCCTAGGAGATATTTCATGTTTTTTCTCTATCTTTTCATTTTTTTGTTTTTGTTCGAATGCTTCTTGAACATGTGAATTTTATGAAACATTCAAAGAACAATTAATCCCAATACTATATAAACCATTTGAAAAAATACGGAAAGGAGGTGTACCAGCAAACTCCTTCTATAACACAGATATGGTGCTGATAGCCAAACCAGGTAGGGAAAAAACAGAAACTATAGACCCATTTCCCTAATGAATATTGATGAAAAAATTTTAAATAAGATTTTAGCTACGACATTACAGAACGTTATCCCCAGGATAATGCACCATGACCAAGTAGGATTTATACCAGGAATGCAGAGCTTGTTCAATATTAGGAAAACTATTAGCATAATCAATTATATTAATAACCACATAAACAAAAACCATATGATTATCTCAATAGATGCAGAAAAAGTCTTTGATAAAATCCAACATCCATTCCTATTAAAAACACTAGAGAGTATAGGAATAAATGGGCTTTTCCTTAAAATGATTAGTAGTATTTACTTAAAACCTTCAGCAAGCATGATATGTAATTTAGTCAAACTAGACCCATTCCCAATAAGATCAGGAGTGAAACAAGGCTGCCCACTGTCACCGTTATTATTTAGTATTGTCTTAGAAATGTTAGCTTTGGCAGTGAGAATAAAAAGAGATTAAAGGAATCAGAGTAGGTAATGAGGAAAGCAAATTATCATTTTTTTCAGATGACATGATGATATACGTAGAGAACCCTAAAGACTAAACTAAAAAACTACTAGAAACAATTCACAACTTTAGCAAAGTTGCAGGATACAAAATAAATCCACATAATTCATCAGCATTTTTATATATTACCAATAAAGTTCAACAGCAAGCATATAAAAAGAAATTCCCTTCAAAATTACTGTTGATAGTATAAAATATTTGGGAATTTATCTGCCAAGGGAAAGTCAGGAACTATATGAACTAAAGTACAAAACACTTTCCACACAAATCAAATCAGACCTAGTCAATTGGAAAAACTTAAAATGCTCATGGGTAGGACGAGTGAATATAATAAAAATGACAATACTACCCAAACTAATGTACTTATTTAGTGCCATACCAATCAAACTCCCAAGAAATTATCTTACATATCTAGAAAAAAATAGTAGCAAAATTCAATTGGAAGAAGTAAAGGTCAAGATTTTCCAGAGATTAATGAAAAAAAGGCTGATGATGGTGGACTTGCTGTACCAGATCTAAAACTATATTACAAAGCAGCAGTCATTAAAACCATATGGTACTGGCTAAGAAATAGGGTAGTCGATCAGTGGAATAGTATAGAATCACAAGACAAACTAGGCAATAACTATAGCAATCTAGTCTTTGATAAACCCAAAGAGCCCAGCTTTTGGGATAAGTACTCACTATTTGACAAAAACTGCTGGGAAAATTGGAAACTAGCGTGGAAGAAATTAAGGCTTGACCCACATCTAACACCACATACCAAGATAAGATTTAAATGGGTTCAGGACCTGGATATAAAGAATGATAGTATAAGTAAATTAGAGGAAGGTAATATAGTTTACCTCTCAGACCTATGGAGATGGAATAAATTTATGTCCAAAGAAGAATTGGAACTCTTAATTGAAAACCAGATAGATAACTTTGACTATATTAAGTTAAAAAGTTTTTGTACAAACAAAACCAATGCAGTCAAGATTAGGAGGGAAGCAATAAATTGGGAAATCATCTTTACATTTAAGGGTTCTAATAAAGGTCTCATCTCTAAAATATATAGAGAATTGTCTCATATTTATAAAAATTCAAGCCATTCTCCAATTGATAAATGGTCACAGATTATGAACAGACAGAGGATGCAGAGGATTAAATTAAAATTATTTATAGTCATATGAAAAGGTGCTCCAAATCACTATTGATCAGAGAAATGCAAATCAAGACAACCCTGAGGTACCACTACACCCCTGTCAGATTGGCTAAAATGACAGCAAAAGTTAATGATGAATGTTGGAATGGATGTGGGAGGGCTGGGACACTGATGCATTGTTGGTGGAGTTGTGAACGGATACAGCCATTTTAGAGAACAATTAGGAGCTATGCTCAAAAAGTTATCAAAGTGTGCATACGCTCTTACCCAGCAGCATTTCTCTTGGGCTTGTATCCCAAAGAGGTCATAAAGGAAGGAAAGGGCCCCACATGTGCAAGAATGTTTGTGGCAGCCCTTTTTGTAGTGATAGAAAGTGGAAACCGAATAGATGCCCTTCAATTGGAGAATGGCTGAATAAATTATGGTATATTAATATTATGGAATATTATTGTTTTGTAAGAAATGACCAGCAGAATTAAGACAACTCTGAGATACCACTACACACCTGTCAGATTGGCTAAAATGACAGGAAATGATAATGATAACTGTTGGAGGGGATGTTGGAAAACTGGGACACTGATACATTGTTGGTGGAACTGTGAACGGTTCCAACCATTCTGGAGAGCAATTTGGAACTATGCTCAAAAAGTGATCAAACTGTGCACACCATTTGACCCAGCAGTGTTTCTACTGGGCCTATATCCCAAAGAGATTTTAAAGGAGGGAAAGGGACCCACATGTGCAAAAATGTTTGTGGCAGCCCTTTTTGTAGTGGGAAGAAACTGGAATTTGAAAGGATGCCCATCAATTGGAGAATGGCTGAATAAATTATGGTATATGAATGTTATGGAATATTATTGTTCTGTAAGAAACGACCAAGAGGGGGATTTCAGAGAAGCCTGGAAAAACTTGCATGAATTGATGATGAGTGAAATCAGCAGAACCAGGAGTACATTATACACAGCAAGAAAACTACATGATGATCAATTCTGATGGACATGGTTCCCTTCAGCAATGTTGTGATTCAAACCAGTTCCTATTGTTCAGCGATGAAGATAGTCATATACATCCAGGGAGAGGCCTGTGGGAACTGAGTGTGAACCACACCACAGCATTTTAACGCTTTCTGTGAATATTTCCATGCATTTTGTTTTCCTTCTTAGGTTGTTTTTTCTTCTTCTGTTTCTAGATCTGATGTTTCTTGTGCAGTAAGATAACTGTGTAGATATCTATACATGTATTGTATTTGTCATATAATTTATCCTATTTAGCATGTAGTAGACTACCTGTCATCTAGGGGTGGGGGATGGGGGGAAGGAGGGGAAAAGCTTGGGAAAAAAAGTTTTTGCGGAGGTCACTGTAGAAAAATCACTCATATGTTTTGTAAAGAAAGTCTTAAAAAAAGAAAAGAAATGACCAGCAGGATGATTTCAGAGAGGCCTGGAGAGAGTTGCATGAACTGATGCTGAGTGAAATGAGCAGAACCAGGAGATCATTATATATGGCAACAACAATACTATATGACGATCAATTCCAATGGACATGGCTCCCTTCAACAATGAAATGTTTCAAACCACTTCCAATTGTTCACTGAAGAAAGCTACCCAGAGAGAGGGATGTGAAATGTGGACCACAGCATAATATTCTCATACTCTTGATTGATGTTTGCTTACATTGTGTTTCCTTTATCTGATATGTTTTTTGTGTATATAAGATTTTTCTTGCACAACAATAAGTTTTGAAATATGTATACTTATATTTGATTTAAGTATTTTAACATAATTAACATGTAGTGGATATCCTGCCATCTAGGAGAGGAGTGGGGAGTTGGGGGGGAAAATTGTAACAGAAAACTATGTAAAGGTTAATTTTGAAGAATTACCCACACATATGTTATGCAAATAAAATAAAATTAAAAAAAAAAAGTTCAAGGTCTCCCAATTCATGCAGTGCCATCTCCAATTGTCTTGTTCTATATCTTGCCACTGGACTCATATCTCTAGAGGATAAAGTGAGGCAGATTACCTTGCACAGCCCTCCCTAATTTAATCCTACTCTCTTCCATGTCATGGAATCAGCTACCTGATGTCATGGCTGTCTTTGAGAATGAAGGACAAACTGCACCAGCTTCCATTTGCTCAATTCTAATTTGTAAGAAATTATTTTCTTCACTGAGTTATTGTACCTTCTTTCCATTTGGCCAGCTTTGCTTTTTAAGATATTATTCTACTCATTAGCTTTTAGTATTGCCTTTTATATCACTCTCATTTGTCTTCCCAAATTTATGTTATCTCTCTTACTTGATTTTTAAAATACTTTTTGAGCTCTTCAACAGTCTGAGACCAATTCTTACTTTTCTTGGAGGCTTTGGAAGTAGAAGTTTTGACTTTGTTATCTTCTTCTGAATGTGTGTTTTGATCTTCCCTGTCACCATAATAACTTCCTATGGTCAGAATTTTCTGTTTTTTATTCATTTCCTCAGCCTCTGCTTTTAACTCTTTGTTAAAATAGGAATCTGTTCCAGCAGGATGATTTCTGAGAGGCTTGGAGAGACTTGCATGAACTAATGCAACAAAATGAGCAGAACCAGGAGATCATTGTACCCAGCAACAACAATACTATATGATGATCAATTTTGATGGACATGGCTCTCTACAACAATGAAATGTTTCAAACCAGTTCTAATTGTTCAGTGAAGAAAGCTATATACACCCAGAGAGAGGGATATGAATTATGGACCACAGCATAATATTTTCATGCTCTCTATTGATGTTTGCTTGCATTGTGTTTCCTTTTTCAGATTTTTTTTGTAAATATCATTTTTCTTGCACAACAATGATAAGTGTGGAAATATGTATACATATATTTGATTTCTCGAGGATTTTAACATAATTAACATGAAGTAGATTTCTTTCCATCTAGGGGAGGGCTGGGGACTGGGGGAGGGAAATTTGTAACAGAAAACTTTGTAAGGGTTAATGTTGAAGAATTGCCCATACACATGTTTTGCAAATAAAAAGTTTTAATAAAAAAATAAGAATCTGTTTCTAGAGTACAGGTTGCATTGTCCTAATGTTTATTTCTTTCTAGCTTTTTTTAACTGATCTTGCTAGCACTGCCACTCAGATCTGAGTATGGGCAAAGCATCCTGTCTTAGTGCTAGCAAATAGGCCAGTGTAATTTCCCTCTGACAAGTTGTCTGCCTTCACCCCTACCTGTGAGATGAGATTTCTTGAAGCCACTGCTATTGCTGTTGCTATCATTGCCATTGTCACTGCTGCTACCACCAAGGTGCTGCTGCTATTGATTCAGTGGCTCCCAAAGCCTGATCATGGGTTGGGGCTCTCTTCACACCCTACTAAGTCAAACTTTGCATCCTGAAATATATTGGCCTTCATGGGCTGATTGGTCTGGAGATTGCTGCCTTTGATACAAATTCAGAAGTCCCACCACCTCTTCCTGGTTTCCTGGACCCCAGGCTATGATGGTAGAGCCTGTATTATTATTGTGATCCAGACCCACAATAATGCAACAAGATGACTCCTGCCAAACTTCCAGGCCCCCTTCATCTGGAAAATTGTTCCATTCCATCTTTTTATAGGTTCTGATGCTCCAATTTTTTTTTAGAAAAGTATTTGGAGGGTTTGGGAGAAAACTTGAGCAAGTCCCTAAATTCACACCATTTTGGGTTCCACATCTCTCAATTCTAAACTTCTTCGGAGAACTTGAGAGTGTCCTTGTAATGCTTTTTCTGATCACCTTCTGAGCAACAAATGTTCAATGAATATTAAAGATTTATAGCCTGACTGAAGATCTAAGGAAATTTGAGACTGGCAAGATAGAACCAAAGGAGGAGGAGAAAAAGAGAGGGAGGGAAATAACAAAAGGAGAAATGATATATTGGTGGATATAGATAGAAGTTTATAGTTAGTTTCTATGGTGAGTCTTTTACATATTACTAGCTTTTGCCTTAAAACCCACAGGTTTTAAGTGAAGAAAAAAGCAGACTTTTACCAAAACATAGAATCATCAAAATATACTTTAAGAATGCAAAATGTCATTATAGCATTCATTGTAACTCTTATTGTTGCTGCTCCACTGTATCAAAGAATAACATGATAGTCTTTATTTGTAGAATCATAGATCAATGACTAAATGAAGATCTGTAGTCTGATGTTAGAGGTTCCTTCCATATACAAGATAATACTTGCAGAGACATAGTATTCAGTCAAGAGAGGGGCAATGGTGGAAAAAGTTTTTTTGATTTACAATGCGAGACTTTTGAATGGTCTTGGTTATATGCATTATTGCTAAAATGGCTTTGATAAACTACCTTGACTGATTTTTGTGGGTGAACATCTGTCATATTGATGGGACTTTGGCTGGCTCATTAGTTGATGCAGAATTATAACAGTGAAAACATTTTATTTACAATTTACTCCTAGCCTATTTTAAAACTGTGTCTGACTAATAAGAAGAGACAAAAAGAAAGTCATTTTAAAGAAGCAAGAATCCAAGGAACCAAAGATTTAGGAAGACGAAAAAAAGAAAATTATTTTAGGAACTAGTTCACAGATTTGATTTTTTATAACTGGAGGATTCAGAATGGAACTAAAATGAAATAAATCTAATTGATAACAAGTGTCAATTTTCATCTTAATGTCATTGTTGAAGAAAATTTTTTCTCTATTTTATGTTGAAATAATCTTTGTGAAAATAGTTTATGTCAATACTACTTATGTATCACTACTTTTTCACTAACCAATTTAACTGCCCTGATAGATTTTTTTGAATTGTAGGGATGTTAAATTCATTAAAACCAACTGCTACTCCTCTTTCCATCTCTCATCCCCAAAAGATAAATAAGTGGTACAATTAGTGTTTTTATGTTCTTACCTATTTTAGCATTTAGTAGACTTAAGGTTTTTGCAGCTATCAATTAAGTGATTATCAGGAACTCCCTGCCTTAATAGATTCAATAGGAATTGGGGAGGTATAGGTGGGAGATGGAGAGCAGGTTTACAAAATAAAAAGTATTGAAATACAACCTTTCATAGAAGATCTATTTGAATCTGAACACATGATTTTAAGTCAAAATTGAAAGCATGAATAACTTTTACAAATTCACATATACATTTTTCTTATTTGGGAATGTTGCTGACTCCATCCCACCCAACTTAATTTGTCCCATACACAACACTTGGGACATAAGGTAGTGAGCTCCACCTGAAGGTTATAATTGCAATAAGACCTTTGTTGGGAGATAAGATAATAATAGTAGCTTGGATGAAGGCAATGGATGGAGAGAATAAGAGGGAGGATATGAAGTTAGAATTACAGCCCACTGTATGTTCAAGCATGGGGACTGAGTGAGCATGTACTATCTACAATTAGTTTTCAAGGCAGAGTTATCTTTTGGTTCCTGGATAGCATCTATGAAAAGACTCATCAACCATTGAATGCTTATCAATTTACAATCCTCCAGCAATGACTAATGAGTTGTTGTTTTTTTTTAAACTCAAATTCACTTGAGGTTGGGAAAAGCCTAATGAATATTGTTTAAGAAATATATGTTGCAAAAAAAAAGCTAGTAGACATTTCCTATTTAATAAGAGAGAGGGAAATGCAACATAGTATCCTATTAAGAAATTTGAAATTTGGGCTGATATTAACCAATAAGCAAACATTTGGTGATCACAAACTCATCTATGAGTCTAAAAGTTCCTTGAAAAGCCTAATGTATTGATTACTTAAATACCATATCATGTATATTTCAGATTTGCTTAGAATGCTTTTGAGTTTTGCTAAACTGACATTATGTTCAAATTTAAATGTACATCAAGAAAAATATTCCCTCTAGGAAGGATTTTTGAAATTCGGAGGCAATTAAGCCACAAATCTCAGATAGAGGTTTGGTGGGCCAAAGAGTATGTATCCCCTGCTAACATTATACAAGCTGAAAATGGAAATGAGAACAAAAAACTGGGTTCTTTGGATGCCATAAAAAATGAGGAGCAAACTTGAATGACTTTTAATGGAAACAAAAGGCTTCTGAAAGAAGCAGCAAGAGTGAAAAGAGGCAGAAAGGGAAAAATTTTTAAAAAGAGGAAGAAATGAAATAAATAAAAAGTGCTGCCATCCTTCAAGTAATGCTTGTTATCAGTGTTGTTGTTGATGATATTAGTGGTAGTTACAGTACACACAGTGATAGGAGTAGCAGAAATAGTATTGGTGGTGGTAGTAGTAATAATAGTAATAGTGGTAATAGTGCTGCTAATCGTGCTGGTAGTGTTAATAAGGATTGGACTGTAGTTTCATTGGCATAATGATTTTTCAGGTAAGGAAACAATATTAACCAAAGTAAGTAGTAATATTTTATTCAACTTTTAGTTTTAGAGAATTGTTCAAGGCACTGAAAGATTAAATGATTTTCCAGGGTCATGCAATCAGTAGGTGTTGTAGGCAGAACTTGAATCTGACTCTGAATCTGAAAAACAAGAATAACTGAAGAAATTGTGTAGTTGAATATTGAGGGACGGGAGGGAGAAGGTAGGAGAATAAGCACAGGAAATAAATGTTAGTTATTAAATTAACTTGAATCTAAGGCATAATCATGATAGACTAACATATTGACATATTAATAAGCCCTGCTCCCAAACAACAGAAACAGAAAAATGTGACATCAAACAGACAAAACCATGTTTTTGAGGCTGGTGAAGAGGATTAGTATCTCTGTATGATAATTTTCCATTACTTGCTAAGTCATTGTTATCAAGGAAACTTAATTGGCATTCTTCAATCTTTCCACTTTGGGCCAATTGGTTTGGTTGTATAAAACACACAGCAATTATATATATATAATATATATATATATATATGTATATATATACATACATATATACATATATATATATATATATATATATATATATACTCTCCAGTGTTTTTAATACGAATGGGTGTTGGATTTTATCAAAGGCTTTTTCTGCATCTATGGAGATAATCATATGGTTTTTATTAATTTGGTTATTAATATAATTGATTATGCTAATAGTTTTCCTAATATTGTACCGGCCCTGCATTCATGGTATAAATCCTACTTGGTCATGATGTATTATCCTGGGGATGACTTTCTGTAATCTTGTTAAATCTTATTTAAAATTTTTGCATCAATATTCATTAGGGAAATGGGTCTATAATTTTCTTTCTCAGTTTTCTCCCCACCTGGTTTAGCTATCAGCACCATATCTGTGTCATAGAAGGAATTTGGTAGTACACCTTCTTTCCTTATTTTTTCAAATAGTTTATATAGTATTGGGATTAATTGTTCTTTGAAGGTTTGGTAAAATTCACATGTAAATCCATCTGGCCCTGGAGATTTTTTTCTTAGGGAGTTGATTAATAGTTTGTTCTATTTCTTTTTACAAAATAGGGCTATTTAAATAATTAATTTCCTCTTCTGTTAATCTGGGCAATCTATATTTTTCTAGATATTCCTCCATTTCATTTACATTATCAAATTTATTGTTATAAAGTTGGGCAAAGAAACTCCTAATTATTACTCTAATTTGCTCTTCATTGGATGAAAGTTCTCCCTTATCATTTTTGAGACTAATAATTTGATTTTCCTCTTTCCTTTTTCTAATGAAATTAACTAAAGGCTTATCTATTTTGTTGGTTTTTTCATAAAACCAACTCTTACTTTTATTTATTAATTCAATAGTTTTCTTATTTTCAATCTTATTGATCTCCCCTTTAATTTTCAGAATTTCCAATTTGGTATTTAATTGAGGGTTTTTAATTTGGTCTTTTTCTAGCTTTTTTAATTGTAAGCCCAGTTCATTGATCTTCTCTTTCTCTGTTTTACGCAAAGTAAGCATCTAGAGATATAAAATTACCCCTTATAACCACTTTAGCCGTGTCCCACAAATTTTGGTGTGTTGTCCCATTGTTGTCATTCTCCTGGATGAAATTTTCGATTGTGTCTATAATTTGCTCTTTCACCCATTCGTTCTTCAGGATTAGATTATTTAATTTCCAAATAACTTGTGGTCTATTTTCTCCTAGCCTTATATTACATGTGAGTTTTATTGCATCATGATCTGAGAAGGATGCATTTACTATTTCTGCTTTTCTGCATTTGATTTTGAGGTTTTTATGCCCTAACACATGATCAATTTTTATATAAGTTCCATGAACCCCTGAGAAAAAAGTATACTCCCTTCTATCACCATTCAATTTCCTCCAGAGATCTATCATACCTAACTTTTCTAGCCTTTTGTTAACCTCCCTCACTTCTTTCTTATTTATTTTGCGATTTGATTTCTCTAATTCTGAGAGAGCAAGGTTGAGATCCCCCACTAGTATAGTATTACTGTCTATTTCTCCTTGCATCTCTGTTAGTTTCTCTTCTAGGAATTTGTATGCTACACCACTTGGTGCAAATATGTTAAGTTTTGATACTGCTTCATTGTCTATGGAACCCTTTAGTAAAATATAGTTTCCTTTCTTATCACTTTTAATTAGATCTATTTTTGTTTTTACTTGATCCGAGATAAGGATTGCTACCCCTGCCTTTCTTTGTTCACCTGAAGCATAGAAGATTCTGCTCCAGCCCTTTACCTTCACTCTGTATGTATCTCTATGCTTTAGATGTGTTTCTTGTAAACAACATATTGTAGGATTTGGGCTTTTAATCCAGTCCACTACCCGCTTCCGTTTTATGGGAGAGTTCATACCATTCACATTCACAGTTAAAATAACTATATCTGTATTCCCTGCCATCTTATTTACCCAGAGTTATGATTTTCTCTTCCCTTTCCCCTCTCTCCCTTCCCCCCTCCCCAGTATTTTGCTCTTGATAACCACCTCCCTCCAATAATCCTCCTCCCTTTAGAGTCCCTCTTCCCCTTTATACCTTTCCCCTAATCCTTCTATTAGTTTATCCCTTTCCTTTTCTCCCCTCCCTCCTACCTTCCCACAAGGAGGGTCAG
>JAJPUD010009312.1:0-13366 GCA_023553655.1 Myrmecobius fasciatus | reverse complement strand
TCTTGATCCACCCTTTACCAAAGGCATATCTGCTAAAGCACCTGCCTGCAAGCAGAGCAAAGTGGCCCAGGCATCTCCCAGGGGCTTCCTGGGTGCCTAAAATCTGCCCCTCTATCGCAGCCCTGACTTCCGCCCTGGCTGGAGTCTGAGTGGGACCAGTGGTTGATTTCCCCTGAGGCTAACCTTCTCTGGAGTTCTTTCAAGGTAGATATTTGATAGAAGTGCGTTGTAGTCCAAATGTTTGGCGGAGCCCTCACTCCAAAACCAGTTTGAAGGCTCACTTTTTCTGGGTCTGAGGGAAGGTCTTAGGAGTTCACAGAGAATGCTGTCTGGAGTTCGCCATCTTGGCTCCGCCCCACTTTTATTTTTATTTTTTCTTTTAACATGATCTGATAAGACAAAAATTTCCCTAGATGCTCTGCTACTGTTTCCCTCTTATCGAAGGAGATCAGAGACACAGTGAAAAGACCAAGAAAAATCAGTCAGATGAGTAGGAAAAGATCCATAAAAACAGTCTCATAGCATGACCAAAGTTTCCAGCAGGGCATAGTCAACAGTATTAAATATAATATAAAAATCAAATACAGAATATGTATATGTGTGATGTTTCTTCATTGAAGTCCCAGAAAAGAGTAGTTTAAATTCAATGAATTCAAAAAGCCAGAATAAAAGGGGTTGGGAGAGGAGAACAAGGGAGAAACTGAGGGAATAAAAAGAAGAGAGCTTTTTATAGTATTTCAAAAAGAGGAGAAATATAGGAAAATAGTTTGACAACATGGTGGAGTCAAGTAAATGTTTTCATTAGGTAGGGGACATGTCAATATGTTTGTAGGAAGCAGGAAAAGTGGAAATAGATGGCAGTTTGAAAAATGAAAGAGAAAGAGAATAATAGAAGAGGCAACCTGCAAGTTGAGGAGGAGAGATATGGAATAAGCATTTTCATAGTGCGTATTCTGGGCCAAGTACAATGTTAAGTTTGATCCTTGGAGGTGGAAAATTTTTTATGATGATGAATTTTAAACTGAAAATTCTATGGGTTGCTGAAGTAAAATGAAGATCATAATACTTGTAAGTTATGGCAATTGTAGACTAACCTTTTTTACTATGAGCTCCTTGAGATACATTACTTTTTAACTTTCTTTTTATCACTACATTTTCATACAGTACCTGACATATGGCAGATATTAATAAATTGTTGTTTATAACTAGAAGTAATTATTGAGATACCTGGATGAGAGGCCTTTTCCTCATTCCTATTTTCCTGATGCCAAATGTTCTTTCCACTTTATCAAGAATCAGAAAATTTTTATCTTTTCCTCCCATGGGAAACATCAAAGTTATAACTGAATGCTTAAGTTATAGAAGTAGAAGCATAGTGTCCAAAAGGAGGTCAGTGAAGTTTTATTATACTTTGCCATGGGCAACATTCCAGTGTTTTGAGTGCCACATTTTAGGGCAGATATTGATGAGCTATACAGAATCTAGAGGAGGATAAGCATAATAGGCAGTTATGTGAAGAATGAGTTGAAGAAACTGGGCCATTTTAGCCAGGAGCAGAGAAAAATAAAAGATGGGATATGATAGCTGTCTTCAGGGATTTAAAAAACCACAATTGGGTAAGGGGATTGGATGTTTTCTTATTTTCAGAGAGCAGGAATTGCTCAGGGAAGTAGATTTGACAGAGAAGATGTTAGTGCAATATAAAGAAAAATACTAGTTTTAGAGTTATTCTAAAGTATAATGTTACTTCAAGAATGAGGAGGACCTTACATATTATTGGTACTTTGAATAGGGGCAGACATATGATTTTAAAAGTCTACTTGTTTTACATAGATTGAATTTTACCAGTTTCTTAAAACATGATAATTAAATAGAGACATTTGAAATTCTGGAGTTGAAAGCAAATTCTGTTTGGTGGGCAGAAATCCCAGTCTGTAAGACTGTTTCCTATTCTATTCTTTAGACTTCATAAGAACAGCAGACAAAAAAATATTGTGATTTTTTTCTTTACATTTACATGACTAATTAAAATAGAATAAAGAAAGTGTAGTATATTCCATCCTCATCCTCTATTCCTTTAGTCAACAGTGTCTAGTTTCTTGGAAGAATATATTCCTCAAACCTTTAAATAGAATAAAAAAAAATCTGATTCCCTTTTGAGCAGATATAAATTATTCATAGCATTTAAGTAGCATAGTGTGATGATGATATTCCTGACATCTGAAAACACTTACTATTATGAAAGCTTGCTAATTTTAAACCCTATTGTATAAAGAAAACATTAAAAAGATTTTTGGCTCATATTTAAGTAATGAGGTTGTTACAACCCTTTAATATAGTGTTGTAGCTCACCTAGAAATCACTTGAATTTGAATGAGGAGGTACCCACATAATTATATCTAAAGGATCCTAGAAAAAAAAAACAACAGCTTCTATTTACAAGTGTTTGATAGAATAATATATAGTATTTACAATCATCAAGGAAATTGTTTTAAGAGATTTTTATAAAATTATGCAGGTATAAATGAATGCTTCTCCTTATGTCATATGAATGAAAGATAAGAATATCTCTGCACTTAATTTTTAATTAGATGTTGCTTATTTCTTGTCTTCTCTAAGATTTTTGAAAATTGTTAAGATTTAACCAAGTAACCTTAGAAAATAACCAGTGGTTCTTTAACCCCACTTCAATATGTTTTTCTTTCCATGAGTAAGTAATGCAGATATGATAATGATCTTGCTCTGTTCAAAGCAGAAAGATCTTAATTTTCTTCTTTATATAATGACTCCTAAGGTAATTATGACCAGACACTGGTCTATTCCTACCTGTATATAGATGAAGTTGAGATTATTATATATCACACATGTAAAAAATTATTCCATTGTTTAATCTAATCTGAGTTTTATAGTTTTTAAAGTAAAGTGTTTTTAGAAAATATAACTAGAATAGAAAAAGTTAAAGAGCTATGTTTTATTCTGTTTCTATTTTTCCACTGATATCAGAGTGATTCTCCATGCATTTTTTTATCTAAATTGTATATTATATTCTATCATAATCTCTTCAAAAAAACTTGTATAATAAGATTATCAGAATAGTTAATTGTAAGATTACAAAAAATGAGGTATGAAATGTGAGAGAAGTTGAAAATGGAGAAAGGTTGCTAAATAATGGTCATAAGGGTGAAAGAGGGAAGAGATGGAGCATGAGTCATATATATATATATATATGTATATATATATATATATACATATATATATATAATTTAGTAATATTTAGGGCAGATGTTCTTAATCTGGGATAAGTAAACTTTTTATTAATTGATCACTCTTTTAATGTGATTAATTTCTTTCATAATCCTATAATTTTATCATCTTAGTTAAAAACATTTTTAGGGAAGAGGTTTATACATTTTACCATTTTGCCAAAGGGAATCTATGACACACAAACAAACTAAAATCCTTACTCAGAGGTACCTTTTTTTTTAGGTCAATGTGATCGTTAAGTTATGCAGATGATGAATCAAAACACAATTGTAGTTAATTTTGATTCTAAAATACTCCATTCATAAATCCATTTAGAGATGACCTGAAGTCAACCACAATGGCCCCAATCTAAACCATCAGAGTGGAGAGCATGAGTATAATATTTTTCTCACTTCCTGGCATTAGTTTGAAAATTAATCTTTAAAAAAAGCACTGATTTCTCTTACTAGTATGTAAAAGGTTTTTCATTTTATGTTCTGTTTAAGCTCAATCTGTTATCCTACCTAAATCAAGACTAAATATTTTTAATCCAATTATTCACTTATCAAAATATATGCATCCAATTCAGATATAATACATTATAATAATAAATAAGTAGCAATGCTACCAAGGGATGGCAGTGGTACTACTGTCTAATAGTACATTTTACATGTACTATTTAAAGAATTGAGAGAGTTCTATATCACTTATAGCTCACAAATCCCCAAATCCCACATGTAACTGATTTTTAAAATACGTATTATATTTATTACCAATGTAATATATAAAACATCTGAGTGACACACTTTCTGGATAATTAACCATTTTATTAATTATGACTGGAGAATAATTAATAAAATGACAGTGATTTAACTTTTTCTCATAAACTAAAGAGGAATCCTGGACACTTCTCAATGCTTATATGCCCTTTGAAGAGTGGGTGTTTCCTAATTAACTCTGATTGGTTAACAGTTAATGAGAGAATAATGATAATACCTTATAATGAGAGATTAACTTATTCTAATAAGTGTCTTTGATTATCATTCTTATTCCTTTCTCCGTAGACCAAACACAGACCTGTGTCATCTAGACCAAAGCTTCTTAAACTGTGGATCACAATGCCATATGTGATCACAAAAAATTGACAACAGTAAAAGATAGCAAATATTCCATCAAGTTTTAAATTTTTATGTAAAAATAAACAAGCACATTCATTTCATTAGCATGAAAATTTACTTTCATCTTTAATAAATTCATCTTTTAGAAAAGTAAAAATAAATTTAATAAATGGTAAAGTAAATTTACTGTAAATTAATGGTAAAATTATAAGCATGCCAAATAATTTTTTATGATTTATTATCAGTAATTATTTGATTTATACCAGGGCTCTTGTAAAAATCTATCAGGCAAAGAAGAAGGATCATGAGTGGAAAAGTTTTTTTTTTTTTTTTTTAATGAGTGGAAAAGTGTAAAAAGCCTTGATCTAAATAAAGGAATCATCCTTCCATATACACCCTAGTTCTGTTTGAGTAGGATACAATGGTCTGAGATTCACCTAGATTAGGTTCTCTGAAAAGTTTTTCATTGGATGTAGTAACAAGTCCACCTAGATAAGATGATTTAAGTAGGATAAATTTTGAAGTAAGTTCAATAATCTCTTTGAGGGACTGGGCTTTAATATAGAGGGAATAAGAAGGAAAAAGCTTAATTATTAAAAATGTCAATTACTAATATGAGAGAAATAATCATTTCTATCTCAAATCACTTAACTTTAAATATATATAAAAAGATGTTTTTCTTTCACTTGTGTATAGATCAATATTGTTCTCCCTCATCTGTATCTTTGTTCAGTCACTTTTCAATCATGCCTGACTCTTTGTGACCTCATTTAGGACTTTTGTGGCAAGGGTATTATATTGGTTTGCTATTACTTTGCCAAATCCTTATCTGGTATCAGATTATTTGGAACTAAATATTAAAAATGGACAGAAAGAAAATTTCCAATCAAAATTCCCTTGATTATCTTATTTATTGAGTTAAAAGAACTTTGACATTCAGCTCTCAATCACTGAGGTGGTTACCATTCAATTATTAATTGTAATGGTCTGCTCCTGCTGAAGACATACATTAATGATCTCAAATGGTAGTACTCTTAGCTCCTTATGCCTTCTTGATCTCATGTAATAATTTGGGACCTATTTTAATCTTATAAGAACTCTTCAGTAGTGCTGATTTAGTATAAAATCACTTAAACTCTTGGTTCTGCTGACATTTAGTAATTTAGCATCCAGTGTGTAGATTCTTGGAAATTGTTGTAAAATTTTTGAACATTTGATTATTTGGACTGCTTTTGTATATTTCAGTCAAAATGTTGTGCCAATTAGCATTAGATCAGAGCTTTATAAAAATTTCAGCACTATTATACTACTATACAAAAGATCAAGCTATGAGTTTCTGCCCTGGTGAAAACATAAGCTGTGAAAATATGATATGATCAATTTGATTCTTCAGTCAACAGATAAATATAAAGAACAAATTTTAGTCCTAAGATCTCATTAGAGAAAAATGGCAGCATAAACTTCACTTCTTGTCCATCCATATTAAAAGCAAACTCTAAAATATACTTTTGAATTATAATTATATTTTCTAGAGTTCCCATTTGCTCTCAAACAAAAGAACATCAACAATAATGGGATAATTTTGTACATTTTATGCATGTAATGTACCAATTGAATAGTTTTCCAATTTTTTTTCAGAAATGTGTTTATAACTAAAATATGTGTAGAACATAGTTGGTAAAGAAACTTAGATTCAAGAAACACATAGTTCAAATCCTATCTTTACAACATAATAGTTATTTAGCCCTGGGCCCATACTTTCATTTCTCAGACTCTAAATTGCAGCCCACAAGCACTGATATATAAATACAACATTCAATTAGTAACTTCAACTTTCAGATTCCATTTTCATATTTGTGTTTTAGACAAACAATAGTTCATAACAACTCCTGAATTTTCCTTTCCATTGATTTTATAGCATACATGCTGGAGGGAACTTACATAATTTGTTCTACACAATTGTGATCTACTCAACATTGTGAAGATCAAAGTCACACATTTGTTGGGAATAAATAAATTATTATTACAAAGTAGATAAAACAGAGTGTAAAATAAAAAAAAACACTAATTAGCACAATGGAGTAAAGACTTCTTAAACTGCACCCTTAGGACTTCAAAGATCCATATATCTCCCATGGGCACCAAAATTACAACTCGGGTTATAGTGGAAAAATATGACTCATTGTGCTCCATTTCTTCAGTACGTAAATAATTCCCTTGGAGTAAATTAGGCACTTAAGCAAATGCATTGAAGAACTTTCATTTATTGCAGTGTATTAATAATGTATCTTAATACATTAGGACTAATTCAAAGGTCCTATACCCACCATTCATGCAGTAAGTGGAAAATTGAAATATAGAAAGCTAATTAATCATCCTTAATACCCAAAGACATGACTCCTGTAAACATTAATCTCCCACATCTGCCCTTGCCACAAGCTGAAAGTCTTGTTTGTTTGGAATTTTTTTATTAAAGCTTTTTATTTGCAAAACATATGCATGGGTAATTTTTCTTTTTTTTATTATTAAAGCTTTTTATTTGCATAACATATGTATGGGTAGTTCGTCAGTATTCATCTTTACAAAGCTTTCCAGTACAAATTTTACCCCCAGTCCCCACCCTTCCCCTAGATGGCAGGAAGTCCATTACATGTTAATAATGTCATTGTATGGGTCAAGCAATAATTTTTTACATATTAATTTCCATTTTTCCCAGCAGTTTCTGTCAAATAGTGAGTTCTTATCCCAAAAGCTGCCGTCTTTAGGTTTGTCAAACACTAGATTGCTATAGCTATTGCCCAGTTTGTCCTGTGATTCCATCTTAATCCACTGATCACCTACTCTATTTCTTAGCCAGTACCAAAAGGTTTTGATGACCTCTGCTTTATAATATAGTTTTATATCTGGCACACTTAGGCCACCTTCATCAGCTTTTTTTCCCCTTAATTCCCTTGAAATTCTTAACATTTTGTTCCAGAAGAGTTTTGCTACAATTTTTTCTAGATCTGTAAAATAATTTCATGGGAGTTTGATTGGCATAACAGTAAATAAGTAAATTAATTTAGGTATTGTCATTTTTATTATATTCACTTGGCTTACTCATGATCACTTGACATTTTTCCAACTGATTAGGTCTGACTTTATTTGTGTGGAAAATGTTTTGTAGTTTAGTTTGTATAGTTCATGACTGTTCCTTGGCAGATAGATTCCTAAATATTTTATACTATCAACAGTTATTTTGAATGGAATTCCTTTTTATATCTCTTGATGCTGAACTTTGTTGGTAATATATAAACATACTGATGATGTATATGGATTTATTTTGTATCCTCCAACTTTGCTACAGTTTTGAATTGTTTCTAGTAGTTTTTCAGTTGAGTCTTTAGGGTTCTCTATGCATACCATCATGTCATCTGCAAAAAGTGATAATTTGGTTTCCTTGTTACCTACTCTAATTTCTTTAATCTCTTTTTCTTCTCTTACTACCAAAGCTAACATTTCTAATACAATATTAAATAGTAATGGTGAAAGTGAGCAACCTTGTTTCACTCCTGACCTTATCGGAAATGGTTCTAGTTTGTCACCATTACATATGATGTTTGCTGATGGTTTTAAATAGATGCTACTGATCATTTCAAGGAAAAGCCCATTTATTCCCATATTCTATTGTTTTTAATAGGAATGGGTGTTAAATGTTATCAAATGCTTTTTCTGCATCCATTGGGATAATCCTATGTTTTTTGTTAGTTTGGTTATTAATATTGTTGATTATGTTGATAGTTTTCCTAATATTGAACCAGCCCTGCATTCCTGGTATAAATCCTACTTGATCCTAGTGTATTATCCTGGGAATGACTTTCTGTAATCTCATTGCTAATATTTTATTTAAGATTTTTGCATCAATATTCATTAGGGATATTGGTCTATAAGTTTTCATTCTGTTTTCACCCTACATGGTTTAGCTATCAGCAACATATCTGTATCATAAAAGGAATTGGTAGAATACCTTCTTTCCCTATTTTTTCAAATAGTTCATATAGTAATTGTTTTTGAATATTTCGTGGAATTCACATGTAAATCCATCTGGCGTTGGAAATTTTTTTCTTAGGGAGTTGATTAATACCTTTTTCTATTATTTTTTTTTAAATTGGGACTATTTAAATAATTTATTTCCTTTCCTGTTAACTTGGGCAATCTATACTTTTGTAGACATTTTTTCCATTTCATTTAGATTATCAAATTTATTGGCATATGTTTGGCAAAGTAACTCCTAATTATTGCTCTAATTTCCTCTTCATTGGTGGAAAGTTCTCCCTTTTCATTTTTGAGACTAACAATTTGATTTTCCCCTTTCCTTTTTCTAATTAAATTAAATAAATGCTTATCTATTTTGTTGTTTTTTAATAAAACCAACCCTTAATTTTATTTATTAATTCAACAATTTTCTTATTTTCAATTTCATTAATCTTTTATTTTATTTTCAGGATTTCCAATATGGTATTTAATTGAGGGTTATAATTTGTTCTTTTCCTAGATTTTTTAATTGTAAGCTCAATTCATTGAGCTTCTCTTTCTTTATTTTATGCAAGTAAGCATCTCGAGTTATAAAATTACCTCTTATAACACTTTGGTTGTATCCCACAAATTTTTGTTTGTTGTCTCATTATTTTATTCTCCTGGATGAAATTATTGATTTTGTCTTTGATTTGCTATTTCATCCATTCATTCTCTATGATTAGATCTATTTTCTCCTAGTCTTATATTGCATGTGATTTTTATTGCATCATGATGGGAAACAAATACATTTACTATTTCTGCCTTTCTGCATTTGATTTTGAGGTTTTTATGCCCTAACACATGGTCAATTTTTTTTTGTAAGTTCCATGAACTGCTGAGAAAAAAGGTAAACTCCTTTCTATCTCCAATCAATTTTCTCCAAAGTTCTATCAGACCTAAAATTTCTAACATTTTGTTTATATATTTAACTTCTTTCTTATTAATTCTGTAGTTTGATTTATGTAGTTCTTATAGCACAAGGTTGAGAACCCTCACTAGTACAGCTTTGCTGTCTGTTTCTTCTTGCATCTCTCTTACCTTCTCCTCTAGCAATTTCGATGCTATACCGCTTGGTGTATGTATGTTTAGTATGGATACCACTTCATTATCTATGGTACCCTTTAGTAAAATATAGTTTCCTTCCTTATCTCTTTTAATTAGTTCTATCTTTGCTTTTACTTGATCTGAGATAAGGATTACTACCCCTGCTTTTTTTTGTTCACCTGAAGCGTAATATATTCTTCTCCAGCCATGTACCTTTACTCTGTATGTATCTCCATGTTTTGGATGTGTTTCTTGTAGACAACAGATTGTAGGATTCTGGCTTTTAATCCAGTATGTTATTTGCTTAAGTTTTTTGGGGAGACTTCTTCCTATTCACATTCACAGTTAAAATAACTAATTCTGTATTTCCTGCCATCTTATTTACCCAAAGTTATATTTTTCTCTTTCCTTTTCCCTTTCTCCCTTCCCTCCCTGCCCCAGTATTTTACTTTTAATGACCACCTCCATCAAACAATACTTTATACTTTAGAGCACCTCCCTCTTTTTTACACCTTTCCCATAATTCTTCTGTTTTCCCTTCTATTAGTCTTTCTCTTTCTTTTCCTCCTTTCCCTCCCATTTCCCTATAAGGTGGGAAAAGTTTCTCTGTGAAACTAAATATGTCTGATATTCTCTCTTCAAGTCCAGTTTGATGAGAGTAAGATTCACTCAATGCTCATCCCTTTCTTTTTTTTTCCCTCAGTCATATTAGGTTTTATTTGCTGTTTCATAAGATTTTCCTTTATTTTTATCTCCTTTTTTAACCTTATTTTACCTCCTTTTTTCTCTTATTCCAGTATGATCCCATTTCCACCAATAGTTTCTTTTTCATATTTTCAAAGTAAAATCAAATTATACCCCAATTCTGTAAGTATACCCAAAATGGAAATATAGTTCTCAAGAGTCTTTTCCTTTTTACCTTTTTATGCTTCTCTTGAGTTCTCTGTTTGGAGGTCAAATTTTTTTTTGTTCAAATCTAGTCTTTTCATTAGAAGTAGGTGAAATTCATCTATATCCTTAAATGCCCATCTTCTTCCCTGGAAGATAATGATCATTCTAGCTGGATAGCTTATTCTTTGCTGTAATCCAGGTTCCTTTGACTTTTGGAATATCTGACCCAGGCCTTTTGATCCTTTAAGGTGGAAGCTGACAGATCCTGCGTCATTCTAATTATGGCTCCTTGGTATTTGAACTGTTTCTTTCTAGCTGCTTACAATATCCTTTCCTTGGTGCGATAGTCCTGGAATTTAGCCATGATATTCCTTGGGGATTGAATTTTGGGCTGTCTTTCAGGAGGTCATCAGTGAATTCTTTCGATGCCTACTATACCTTCTAATTCTAAAACATCACAGCAGTTTTCTTTCATGATTTCCTGAAAGATAGTGTCTAGGTTATTTTTTCCATCATGGCTTTCAGGAAGTCCCTTAATCCTTAGATTCTCTCTCCTAGATCTATTTTCCAGGTCAGTTTTTCCTAAGAGATATTTCATGTTTTCTTCTTTTTTCATTTTTTTTTGTTTTTGTTTGACTGATTCTTGAAGTCATATTTATTCATTCACTTCCATTTATTCAGTTCTAGTTTTTAGTGTATTATTTTCTTCAGTTACCTTTTTTAGCTCATTTTGCAACTGACCAATTGAAATTTTTGTTCATTGCATTCTTTTTTCCATTTCACCAATTTTATTTTTCAGTGAATTGATGTATTTTTCATATATCTTTTTGTTTCCTTTCCTTCTTGAAATGATCTCATTTCATTTCCCCATTTTTCTTCTAACTCTCTTTTGAGATTCTTTATGCAATCTTTCAGGAAAGCCTTGTGAAATAGGGACCAAGTCATGTCTCCCTTTTTGGCTTCCTCTGGCAAGTAATCTGTGGTCCATTCTCCTCTCCATAAAAGCTGACTTTGGTGAGAGTTGTTTTTTTTTTTTTTTATTTTGTTAATACTTTTTATTTACAAAACATATGTATGGGTAATTCCTAATCATTAAAACTTACAAACATTTCTGTTACAAATTTCCCCCCCCTACTCCCCACCCCTCCCCTAGATAGCAGGATATCCACTACATGGCAATTATGTTAGAATACTTAAATCGAATATATGTATAGTTATTGCCACACATCATTTTTTTGTTCAGGAGAAACCTTATCTATAACAGAGAATAATCCGATAAAGGAAATACAATGCAAGCAAACAGCAATAGAGAACATGAATATGTTATGTTGTGGTCCACATTTCACATCCCTCTCTCTGGGTGTATATAGCCTTGTCACTGAACAATTGTAATTGGTTTGAAGCATTTCATTGTTGAAGAGAGACATGTCCACTAGAACTGATCCTCATATGGTACTGTTGTTGCCGTGTACAATGATCTACTGGTTCTGCTCATCTCACTCAGCATCAGTTCATGCAAGTCTCTCCAGGCCTCTCTGAAATCATCCTGTTTGTCGTTCCTTACAGAGCAATAATATTCCATAACATTCATAACCCATAATTTATTCAGCCACTCTCCAATTGATAGGCAACTATTCAGTTTCCAGTTTCTAGCCACCACAAAAAGAGCTGCCACAAACATTCTTGCACATGTGGGGCCCTTTCCTTCTTTTATGATTTCTTTGGGATATAAGCTCAATAGAAATACTGCTGGGTCAAAGGGTATGCACAGTTTGATAACTTTTTGAGCATAACTCCAAATTGGTCTGCAGAATGATTGGATCCGTTCATAGCTCCACCAACAATGCATCAGTGTTCCAGTCTTCCCACATCCCCTCCAACATTCATCGTTATCTTTTCCTGTCATTTTAGCCAATCTGACAGGTGTGTAGTGGTACATCAGAGTTGTCTTAATTTGCATTTCTCTGATCAATAGTGATTTGGAGCACCTTTTCATATGATTATAAATAGTTTTAATTTCATCATCTGAAAATTGTCTCTTCATATCCTTTGACCATTTATCAATTGGAGAATGGCTTGAATTTTTATAAATGTGAGACAATTCTCTATATATCTTAGAGATGGGACCTTTATCAGAACCTTTAAATGTAAAGATGATTTCCCAATTTGAGGCTTCCCTCCTAATCTTGTCTGCATTAGTTTTGTTAGTACAGAAACTTTTTAACTTAATATAATCAAAATCATCTATTTGGTGTTCAATTAAGAGTTCCAGATCTTCCCAGGACATAAATTTATTCCATCTCCACAGGTCTGAGGTAAACTATCCCATGTTGCTCTAATTTGTATATAACATCACTCTTTATATCTAGATCATGAACCCATTTAGATCTTATCTTGGTGTGTGGTGTTAGGTGTGGGTCCAGCCTTAATTTCTTCCACACTAGTTTCCAATTATCCCAGCAGTTTTTGCTGAATAGTGAGTACTTATCCCAAAAGCTGGGGTCTTTGGGTTTATCAAACACTAAATTGCTAACGTTATTACCTAGCTTGTCCTGATATCCCATTCTATACCACTGATCGACTGCTCTATCTCTCAGCCAGTACCAAATGGTTTTGATGACTGCTGCTTTATAATATAGTTTTATATCTGGTACTGCAAGGCCACCTTCATCTGTCTTTTTTTCATTAATTCCCTTGAAATCCTTGACCTTTTGTTCTTCCAAATGGACTTTGCTACTATTTTTTCTAGATCTGTAAAATAATTTCTTGGGAGTTTGATTGGTATGGCACTAAATAAGTAAATTAGTTTGAGTAGCATTGTCATTTTTATTATATTCGCTTGGCCTACCCATGAGCACTTAATGTTTTTCCAATTGACTAGGTCTGATTTTATTTGTGTGGAAAGTGTTTTGTAGTTTAGTTCATATAGTTTCTGACATTTTCTTAGCAGATAGATTCCTAAATATTTTACATTATTCTGAATGGAATTTCTTTTTCTATCTCTTGCTGCTGAA
>JAJPUD010009311.1:0-76636 GCA_023553655.1 Myrmecobius fasciatus | reverse complement strand
TTTTTTTTAAAAGCAGACTAGAGGTTTAAAAATGGTGCCAAACTCTCAATTATTTAGGAGCTGATTTTCCAGATTTCATATTATTCCTGCCCTGGCTTCTTGCATTAATCTCCTGCTATGCTTGCCATTTGGCTCTTTCCTAGTTTTTCCATCAGGTTGTGCAGGGAGGGGGTAAAAGCTCAAATTGGCCAATTTTTCACTTGTTAGATGCTTTAGGAAAAGGTTGAAATTCCCAGGTTAGAAAAAAAATTTGATGATGTTAATTATTGGTGCTTTTGTGAGAGCATGTAAGATCATGGATAAGCAAGAAGAGCATTAATACTTGCTTCACAATATTTATTTATATGTACTATTTCATTAACAGTATCCCTTAAAGGTGAATGTATGTGAGCAGTATAGAGGGCTAGAGAGATTATTATTACTTATACTTCAATAAATTTCAAAGGTCTGTGATTTTGGAGTGGGGGCATTCCTTTCCCTAATTCAGACTATAACCTCTCTAATGCCTCAGGGATTACTGTGCCCCCTCAAAAATTTAATAATTTATCACCCAGAGACCAACTGGTAATGAAAATGACTTCTTAAGTCTATCATACAAATTATTGAAGAAAAGAAAAAAATGTGTTTTTCTGACCTATTGATGTCATCACTCATGTTTCTGCTCTAGCTCAAATTTAAAAGGAAAAAAAAAAGAACTGGCTCTAATGAAAAAATACATTTACATAGAACTCTAAATGTTTAAACATTATTATTCTCATTTCATAGATGGAGAATCTGAAGCTCAAAGTCACACAGTTGGTAAATAACCAAAACAAACTTTGAAACCAGATAATTGGGTCAATAGTGCTGCAAATGGCATCAGGAAGACCTGAGTTCAAATTAAACCTCAGACACTTACTAGCTGTGTGACCCTGAAAAAAAAATCACTTAATTTCTGTTTTCCTCCATTTCTTCATCTGTAAAATGGGGATAATAATAGCACCTACCACCCAGAATTATTATGCATATAAAAAGAGATTTTTATAAACTTTAATTGTTATTATTTTTATTACATCCAATTTATTACATCTTCTTCTTATACCCCATTGCCTCCCCTTAAAAACCTTCTTCCTAATTCTATTAATTTTTACCCAACAGCATGAACCTAAGAAATATCACAAGTTTAAGGGAAGAAACATTTTACTTTTCCCTATATTAGGCACAGAATAAAGAGAAAATTGAAACCTTTTTAAACAAGTCCTCCTCTTGTATAAATGTAGGTCCTTTTCCCACTGAGAACAGAAGTTACAGTATAACTTCTCATAACATATTTAAAAAATTATCCTGACATCTGAGAAAAGAAAGAAGACTCCAGAAACATTTGCATGACAGCATTGTTTATTACAATCTTTTAAGGTAGGTGGTATTATTATTCCCATTTTATAGCTGAGAAAATTGAAGTAGAAAGTGGTTAAGTGACTTGTCCAGAGTCACATGTTTAGTAAGTATCTAAACTCAGGTCTTCTTGACCCCAGATCTAGGCTTTTATTCATTGTACCCTCTCTGTTCCCATTTTCTAGAAATTATCTGGGATTCAGAAAATTAGGTTTATTATTGCTCAATTAAAAGGAAAGCAAAAATAGAGGCTATTTTTATGTTGTATCATATCTCATCAAATGAAATTTTGGTTGTATGAAGTTACAGAGACAAGTTCCCCCCCATGAACAATAAATACATTGTCCTGCTTCATGCCTTTTTATGTAATATTAATTGGACTGGATTAGTACTGTCTCTTCCCAATATGAGGAAAGTTTTTATAAGAGCCCATCTTTTCAATAGTATTCCTCTGCTTGGTGTGGCACTATTGATTGAGTGGACACCGCTTACTGTAGCTGTCTTGAGCTGTCAGAAGCAGAGCTTCATGTGATTGATTTTATAGAGCACCTTTTATACTAGAGAAATCCCAAAGCACTTAACAGAGCAGTGAGTGAGTTTGAAGCTGATAGGATGGTTCAGGCAAATATGGGTGGAAATCAAGCACTCAGTAGCAGCTCACATAGCTTTGGAAGTGTGAACTCCCTGGAGGAACTGGGGGCAGGGCCACCAACATTCTCACTTGGTTTTATAGACTTTCAGAGATGGGTAGGACTGCTAAGGTCATCTGGTCCAGCTCTTTTCCTAAATAGAGTAACACCTACACAGTTCCAAACAGACTGGCAGTCAACAAATATTTATTGATCACTTAGTATGGAATGAAATCAAAGATCCAGTTTCTCTCTTCTTCATATATCCTCCTACAAGGTGCCTAGCAGTGTGCTAATAATTTCTAGAGAAGGAGATTCTATAGTCCAATGGGGAACTTGTGGTGGATAAGGGTAAGCCATAACATACTACTAAGAAGAATTTGTACATGAGAAGTGACATGAAAGATATTATCCAGAAAATGTGTACAGGCCTTCTTGTCTAAAAGGATGATCAATAACAGATGCAAGATTAGGTGCTTCTGAAGTCTTCAGAGACCTGAAGGAAGGTTCATAGAGCACTAATTATGGGATCATAGACATAAAGTTGAAAGGGATCTTAAAAGTCATCCTAGCTCAGAGGTGTGTGTGATGGAATATAGTCTTATCTTGCTCAAGAAAGTTGATTGTTAAATATCTAGTGTGAATATTTACAACTCAAAAATCAACAAACTGTAAACAGGGGCTTGATTTATTGTTTTATTAATTGTTTGGAGGAAATATGTATACATATATTCGATTTGTCAAGTATTTTAACATAATTAACATGTAGTGGATATCCTGCCATCTAGGGGAGGGGTGGGGAGTTGGGGGGAAAAATTTGTAACAGAAAGCTTTGTAAGGGTTAATGTTGAAGAATTACCCATACATATGTTTTGCAAATAAAATAAAATTAAAAAAAAATTAATTGTTTAGAGTTTTTAAAAAATCATGGAAAACATGTTAATAATTCAGGCTAAACTTAAAAGTGTGTTATCTTTATATTCCTCTCCTCCCTCCATTCTCATTCTCTATCCTTAGTCAATTGTTAAACATTTACCAACACATCCCTGATCTAGTCCCATTACTTTTTTTTACAAATGAGAAAACTGAGTCCCAAAGGAAGAAAATATTTTCCTGATGTTACAGAGATATTAAGTAGCAGAACCATTATTGCAGCCCAAATCCTCCAATTTTTGGATATTCTGTACATGGTTGTG
The DNA here is from genome assembly GCA_023553655.1 of Myrmecobius fasciatus. Taxonomy (NCBI): domain Eukaryota; kingdom Metazoa; phylum Chordata; class Mammalia; order Dasyuromorphia; family Myrmecobiidae; genus Myrmecobius; species Myrmecobius fasciatus. The sequence goes on along the minus strand of JAJPUD010009311.1, from coordinate 73,437 downwards.
AATTGTACAACATTCAAAGACGTGTATAGGCCATGTTCTAAACCAATGGAGGCAGAACACACAGCACTAAGACCACTGATTCACCAAAGTAAAGACAAAGTTTCCTTCCATGTAGTAAGCAGTGAGTTTCACTCTTCCCTTTACTGTGGGAGATTGAGCAAGTTGTTGATCCTTTCCAGGTCCCAATTTTCTCATTTGTAAAATGAATAAATTAGACCCCTTCACTATCCATACCTTCCTGCTATTAATTATCTGAAATTTAACCTGTAAATATCTTTTTTTCACATAGTATTTCTTATTAGACTGTGAGTTCCTTGAAAATGGGTTTTTTTCATGTATCTCCAGCACTTAACTCAGAGTTTGGTATACAGTAGGCTCATAATAAATGGTTATCGACTTGACTGTTAAATGTTATTAGTAGGAACTTAATGAATTCTTGTAGACTTGACCTAACTAGAAAAATCCTTTCTAGCTTTTAATCTATGATGAGCAAAGTTAGTCTATCTAGAAAATCAACATGGTATAGTCTAAGAGCACAGATTTGGGGGTGAGGGGAGCTAACTTTGAATCAGACTATTAACATCTACCTGTTATTTGGGGCAAATCATTTGATGAATCTCAATTTCTTCTTCCATAAAATGATATAATTGAATCAGATGGTTTCTAAGATGCCCTCTGAACCTAAATCCTATGTATCTAGGACCTATTAAGCACCAAAAAGGTCCAAAATCATACCCTTTCTCCCTGCTCTTACAGAACCCTCAGCCATCTCTCAGGTCCTGGTAAGTAAATTCAAGAATATCCATTTCATTTAGAAAGCTAAGTATTGATGGTGGAACAGACAATGATGCCCAAGTTTAGAAGGGACACATACTTGGCAAATGACAAGGAAACAAGTTTGAATAAGGTACAGGACACAGAGAAAGACATCCTGAAGAATTAAAAACAGTGAGAAAGGGAACACTATGAAGGAGATAAAGGAGGTGGTAGCCAGAAATGACAAAAAAACTGGGTACAACCAGATCTAGTGACTGAAAGTTGAGTATGATTTCTAGATCTCCACAATTGCCCTTAGGGCCCTTTCCAGATAGTCATAAGTATTTAATATTCTACTCTACATTTACCATTAAAAAATCTACAAGATGCATTCTTTGCAATGACTTCTGGTCATTTCTGCACAATAGACAATGAACTTGAAGGTGGATATTGAATAGATCTAGAAAATCAGCCAATTTGAATTCTTTACATCCTCTAAAAGAAAAGTGAAATCCAGAATGGCATCTATTGCAAATATCCAGCTTAGTCCCTGGGAATGAAGCCCAAAAAACTATTAGCCCATGTGCACCAGTAGATTCTGACTAACATAAGGAAGTTCTGGAAGAAGAAAAGGGTTTAAGATAACCAGGATTCTGATCATAGGGACTTTTAGACAGAATAGTTGCCGTTGTTCAGTGTTTCAGTTTTGTATGACTCTTCATGACTCCATTTGGAGGTTTTCTTGGCAAAGATATTGGAGTGGTTTGCCATTTCTCCAGGAACTGAGGCATAGAGGGGTAAAGGACCTCGCTAGGATCACACAGCTGGTAAGGCCAGATTTGAGCCCAGGAAGACTCCAGACTCCAAGCCTAGTGCTCTATCCACTGCACCACCTAGCTGCCCCTCAAAAAAAAAATTGGGTCACATAAGAATTCTTTTCAGAGAGGCCAAAGAAGAGGAAGTTTTTCCCTTGGAGAGAATGGCATTTGGAAAATGGAAAATCCCTTCAATAAAACAGTATGTGAAAATCCTTTTAACCAAAATGAATTACAATAAGTCTCTCTGTTTGAAGGCTTCTTCAATATTTTACAAATCACGCAATCATCTCCAGCATTTGGCACAAAGAAAATTCCACACTACAATCCTTACGGAACATTAGTGAGATCAAGATAAGCGACATCTCTGGAATACCAATGAAACTCCCCATACCTGCTGCTCATGTTGATGAAAATGGGATGCACATTGTCCATTTTTTCCTGTTAAAAATTCTAATCTGTGTTCAGGTATTCCTGGAAGTTCTTCAGGTTCATTAACAAGGTCAAAATCAATGTTATTTTACTGTTTGGAATCATTTTTGGCGGAACAATGAAAAGAAACCATAGTAGAAGTAGTCTTAATATAATCATTTTCTTTTCATTGTTCTTTATGGGAAAATAATTTGGCCCGAAATTTAGTGGTCCCATCAGGGAGGTGATATCTTTAAAAAGGTGGTCTGAAGGACAGGTTTTACTGTACTTTAATAGGCTTATAGATTAATATAAATCTTAATATTCATAATCTTTACCATTCCTTTTCTCAATATCTGTTCCATCTATACATCTATTTATAATGTATGTTTCAAACAAAAGATATACTTGATTTTTATGGAATATCCTGATGGTGCAATAGGGACAGCCACTTGACCTAGATTCAAGAAAAAGCCAGGAGGTCAAATTTATGGATAGTAGACTGTTGAAAACAACTTTTAAATAGAAATACGACTGCCTAATATTCAGGTTGCCTTTGCAAATTTGTCATAGGGTACTTACTGGTTATGTGTAATTGGGTCACTAAAACAAATATGTATTAATTAACTATGAAAAATATTCACTGTGTGACTGAAAATTGGACGAATAAAATGCAGTACTTATCACTTTCAGTTTCCATTTTCTAATCAGGAGTGTGAAATATTTTAAATATACAAACTTCACACGAGAAAATGAAAGATAACTGCTAAATAAAAGTTATTATTTTGATGGAGGTTGGGGAACAGGGTGGAAGGAGAATAGCATGACATAGACCAAAGCATGTGGATTTCTTTTTACTACTTAGAATATTAATATATTTTTTAAAAAAGAAATCTGATTATATGATGCTGCAGCTTCACTATATTGAATTGACAGTTCATATTTGTTTGTTCCATGGTAATAGTAATAATAAAAATAATAGCATTTATTTAACACTTTTAAAGCTTGCAAAACACTTTATGATTATCTCATTTAACTTTTGAAGCAGTTAATAGATTTGGATAGAATTGGGAACTGTCCAAAGAATATCAGAGTATATTATAAGGTCAATTTGTGGTTCAGTCTGTCATCTTGAAGTGGAGTGACTGAGTTTGGGGATGGTTAATTTTTAAATTTTTATTGGATTTCAGTGGATTTGGGTATCAAGGTGAAGGTTACCCAGATAGATGATTGCATTGAGTAAAGTCTACAATTTACACAACAACTATGGTCCCAAGTTCAAATAAGATCATATAGCCTCTAAAATCCCTTCCAACTCAGAGACTCTGATTCCTAGAGGAAAGCCTAAGAGAAAAATTTTTTTCCAAGATACTAATGATGCTTCCGTTAATGCAGAAGAACAAGAGTTGATGTGATCTATTGCTCATGTAATAGGATTCCACAGAAACTTAAAAAAATTAAATCATTTAGTATCTGAATCATGAAAACATTTAAAAAGAATTGACATATTTCTATATTTTATTTTAATTGTAATGGGAGAAAACATGTACTGAGAATCTACCTCTAGAAAAATTGAACCTTTTTTTTAAAAGTAATATTTAAATAATTACATTTGCCTGGGCTAAAAGAATAATAAGTAGAAAATTGGCATTGGAGCCAGAAAATTTTGGGTTCAAATCCAGCTTTTGATACATCCTGGACACCTGACTAAGCAAATTGCTTAAGCTGGGGACAAATTAAGCCTGGGAGCAATTCTATGAGTCTAGAAATTTGAGATAAATTGCTGTGATGTAGATTGGTAGACAAATTTCCTTGCCCCAACTAAATCACAAGTCTGACTCTACCCCCAAACCACAGAAAACAAAAACAACTCTATATCTGTAGGGTTTTTTTTTTTTTTTAAGCAGTAGTTCCATAGATATGATGGGACTCACTGGTACGCCTTACTACTGGGGAAACTAAAGCTAGAGGATCTGTTGAGCTCTGGAGTTCTGAGCTATAATAGGACTGGATCAATAAGGTCAGCACCAACATGGTGAGCCCCCAGGAGTATAGGACCACCATGCTGCCAAAGATAGGGCAAACTAGCCCATATCAGAAACAGAACAGGTCAAAATTTTCATGTGGATCAATAGTGGAGTTTCTCATTATTGACTGTTATCTCTTTCATAGCTGTAGTTGGCAGGGTGTATATATGTTGATTTGATTTTTATCATTTATTTTTTATGATTAAGTGCCTGAACATAAAGGTGTGATTGTACCATTTTCACTGAGTTTGAAATTGGTCTAACCTACCATATTACTTAAGGGGTAGAAGGTGGTGTAGGGATAAGAACATTAGATCTAGGATCAGAGAATTGGGTTCAAATACCAGCTTTATTACTTATTTTCAGTGTGATCTTGGACATTCAGGGCCTCTTAAAACTCCATTTCCTCCTCCATGAAATGAGGGAGTTTGGCTAGATAAAACTTCTGGCCCTTCCCTGCTCTAACTCTATGGCCTTATGAAAATATTAATTGCTCCAGGATTTTACACAATAGAAAGTTATGGAATCAAATCCTGCCACTGACATTTAACTGAATTTTTAAGACTCAGTTTCCTTATCTGTAAAATGAGCTGGAGAAAGAAATGGCAAACCACTCCAGAATCATTGCCAAGAAAACTCTAAATGAGGTCATGAAGAATCAGACATGATTGAAACAACTGAACAAACAACAAAAATGCAATGACTTCTTTGGTTTCTTCTAGCTGTAATAGTCTACAAGTTTGAATTATGGAAATCTTCACTTTGCAGTTTATTTGTGCAGAGGATTGACTGAATCTGTTAATGACCAGCACTGATTATCTTCCACAAAGGGGAATCATTTAGAAAAGTGATAAGCCTGTGATTGCTGTGAAAGGGCCTAAAAGAGAGCTAACCAGTCTTTGAGATTTGTATGGTCTATTAGTGAAGAGTATAAAGAGCTTTCCTGTGTCTCCAGAATTGGCAGCATAAGGACTAGTGTCTTTTATTTGAAAAAAGATCTCAACTGTGTGGGGATACTGGACATCATGGAAAGTAGCCAGTGCTGACCATTAACTGAGACAGTCCATCACCTGGTCAAAGCAACTCTGTGAATGTAGGTCTGCCATTTACCTATTAAAATAAAAGAATTTAATATTGAGTTATAAGCAAACAAGAGAATGCAGATGTCTGCAGAGTCCAAGAAGTTACTTTTTTTTTCAAGTGAGAATGTTCAATCAATCAATATAAATGATATGTTGCTCTTGTTCAGTAATGTCTAATTATTACTCCATTTTAGGGTTTTCTTAGCAAAGATGTTGGAGTAGTTTGCCATTTCCTTGTCTAGCTCATTTTACAGATGAGGAAACTGAGGCAAAGAAGATTAAGTGACTTGCCTAGTGTCACACAAATAATAAGTGTCTGAAGCTGAATTTGTATTTAGGAAGAAGAGTTTTCCTGATCTTAAACCTGGCACTTTATTAGATGTACCACCTACCAACCCAATAAATGATACAGATATACTTAAGACAAAAATTTACAAATATTTTTCATGGGCCATATGTTAATGACCACCTCTTCATTAGTGTTTCTACTATTCATATCAAGTGCCCCCACATGGTAAAGATGATTTATTAATCAATATACATTTATTAAACCCCTACTACATTCCAGGGACCATTCTAAAATTAGAATTTCCCATTACAAAATTAGTGTTTTGAAATTTGTTTATACACTTTTAAAATTTATATCATTTATATATTCTATATATATATTATTTATATTATCTATAAATTTATATTCTTTTTAAAGGGAAAGCACCTAAGGTATGCATATATATATTGTATATATATATATATATGATATATATATATATATGGTTAAACATATCAAACGGCTGTTGCAACATCTTAAAAGACTAAAATGTAATGTGCCCTGAAGAGACTGACTGAGTCACCAGGTGGGAGAAAAATGTAAAGGAAAATCAGTTGTTTCCTCATCTGAAAAATGAGGGGGTTGGACTAGACAATCTCTGAGGTCTCTTCCAACTCTAGATTGAGTCTCTAATGATCCCATTTACATTCTTTAGATTGTAATATTGATAACTTTTTTGGAGTGGTTTGGCATCTTCAAGTTTGGTTTAAAACACTTCCAACAACTCCTTGATGAAAGGCAAGAAAAGAGGGCAATTAGTTAAAGACTTTGGCAGATTGTATCTTACACTGTCTCATTTCCTATTTCCATTCCATTTTCATTGTTCTATTTTACAAAATTGTCTGATCCTAGTCTTTTTCTTGAAGACACTTGTTTTTGCCAAAATGGCGGTTTGGACTTGGGCTGGATCAATGAAACAAAGCAGAATCTGTCAGCTACATCTGTGGCTAACCTTTCTTGAAGCTTGAGTCTGGTTTTTCCCTTTGGTGTTCAGGGCTCCACGGTCATTGACACATTACTCCCTCGGCTACTCACCCAGGGCACCGGAGTTCCGAAATCTGCATGAAAATCGGGAATTGTCAGAGTAATTTGCCACTTAGCCACTAGTTCTCCATGCCTTTTGTGTTTTGATCAATAAAAACTTAAGTCTTTTACCCAGTTTGTAACAACCTCTTCCAAGGCATTATATTTTCCCTAATCTTTTCAAGTTCTGGTTGTACAGTTCCCCATTTTCAATGATATTCATTTTAAAAGGTTAACAAACGAGAAACTAAACCAACCATACAAATAACAGCCAAAAGAACAGTTTCCAAAATGTGTTGCTGTAGCGCCGTCTCAAATTTAATATTCAGACAGAGTGAAGCTAAAGGCCACCAAACCAGGTGGATAAAATAGTACAGCATTTTATGACTCATTCTTAAATGAAATCTCTTAAATATTGCTAATGAAGCCAGTTATCCTACACAGGCCTGTAATGCGCCCTTTCTAAGCTGGTTCAGTTACATTTCCCTGACTAGCAATTTACCCCAGGCCCCTATTAAATGAATTATCACGGCTCCTAAATCATCTCTGCGGGGGTTTCCTCTAATCCCATCAAGACACTTACACTCCCTTTCTTCCCTCCTAGAGACATAATGAATTATTATTTCATGGGGAGCTGTTAAAGAGGCCCCTTTGGAAGAGTATAATGTGTGAAGGGGTGGAAGGGAGGGAGGACTGAACTGTGCTTGGTGAAAGCTGTGGTGGGTACGTTTAGCCTAGGGCTGCTTACGGATCATACCGGGGAAACAAAGGCCAACTACCCAGCTACCACCGGCCACCACCAGCCGCCCCTCTAGTCTCCCCCTCCCCTGGGATTGAAGTGGATTCTCCCACTTGGCCCCAAGCAAAGGAACTGTCCTCGTCCAAACTCCCCTACGCCTAACCTCCTCCCCTTCTGTCCACTGCCCTCTGGGTTACCCTCGCAGTCAAGAAAAGCAAAGGGAGAAAGAGAATATAAATGTTTTCCTTAACTGGAGGAAACACTGCACTCACAAACCACTTGCGGAATCCATTAAGCTAATTTATTAAACACAGTTTGTCTTGAGTGACTAAGCTGAGCTGACTAATGATTTTTTTAAAAAACTAAAACATAAATAGAAGAAAGCCAAAAGACAATGGCTTTTCTTATTTTAGGGACAACAGAAAGAGAGGTTTTTCTTCCTGTCTTTAGAGTTCAGCTGTCCAGAGGAGTTCAAAAGATTTGATACCCCAGAGTACATGAGGAAAGCGTCTGAAACATTTTCTGACATCAGTTTGGAATGATCCTAAATATGGGGGAAGGACTCTTGTTTGGTTAAAAAAAAAAAAACCTACTATGAAAACAGGAAGACAATCTGACAGAAATTAAGTACAGACCAACATCTCACATCATACACAAAGATAAACTCCAAAAGGATACACGACTTAAATAATAAAGGTGACATAAGCTAGTTAAAGAAGCAAGGAATCTTTTCCTTTCTGATATATGGATAGTGGAAGAATTATTGACCAAATCAGGGATAGAAAAGATAACAGGAAAAAAATGGACAATTTTGATTAAAAAATAAAAAAAGTCTTTACAGAAACAAATCTAATTGATGCAACCATAAACCACAATTCCAGATGTCCAGTGATGGAGCACACTAACTTCTTCCTGCAAGAGAAGTCATAGATTTAAAATATAGAATGAGGCATATGTTTTTGAACATGGTCAATTTGAGCATTTGTTTTGCCTGATTATATGTGTTTTTTATGAAGATACCCTTTTTCTCTTCCTTTTACAGGTCTCTCAAGGAAGAGGATAAGAAAGAGAGAAAATCAATATCATCAGTCAGAAATTAAAAAAAAAAAGTTATGTAATCCAAGATCCCATTTTCTGTCGTGTCGCTGTTGACCCACATTGAGTTTGCTGTTCATTTTAAAGACTTCAGGTTTTCTTCTAGATAAACTACTGTCCAACTATTCTATCCTGATCTTATACTTGTAAAGTTAATTTTTGCATTTATGTGTGAGACTTTACATTTGTTCTACCATTAAATTATTTGGCTTAGTCAATGTTCTAGCCTGTCAAAAAACTTTCAGGTCTTTGGATTTGGGGTATATTAGTTATCTTTTCCAGCTTTGTATAATTTGCAAGTTCAATAAATCTATCATGTAGGCCTTTGATATTGATAAAAAAAAAATGTTGATCACAATTGCAGTTCTAGTTCCTTGGGATATTCCACAAGAGACCTCCTTGTAATGATCATCTAACATTAAAAATATCTCATTGTGTTTGGCCATTTCTTTTAGTTCCAAATTCACTTAATTATACTATCAACTCATCTTTTTCCATTTTTTCCGTAAGATGAGAATGTGTTACTTTAGTAAACGGCAGCTAGAGGGTGCAGTGAATAGAGTCCTAGACCTGGAGTTAAGAAGAACTGAGTTGAAATTTGTGAATCTGGGTAAGTAACTTAGACTCTTGTCTCCCTCAGTTTCTTCATCTGTAAAATAGGATCATAGTATCACCCACCTACTGGGTTATTATGAAGATCAGATGAGATAGATGCTTAGCATATTGCCTGGAGCATCGTAGGCTCTGTTCCCTTCTTTCCTGCTCTCACAGATTCTTTGTTAAATCTAGGTAAACTATATTGCATTCCCCTCATCTATCAGGTTAGTGACCTTTTCAAAACAGGAAATTTAGCCTGCTATGACTTCTTGATGAGATAATGCTGTCAGCCCCCTCTTTTGCCTCCACCTTTTCTAGATATTCACTAACAATGTCTTTTTTTTTAATTGTTCTAGAAATTTGTCAGGACTCATCTTATAATTTAAAAACTATTTTTTCCTACCATTCTTTAAAAAAAAAATCAAGACATTTATTTTCCTTTCTCCAATCTTGTAGTTCTCTCTTCACATCAGAGGAACTAGGTGTTGCAGTGGATTGAACCCTAGGCTTGAAGTTAGAAAGACTCATCTTCATGAGTTCAATTCTGACCTCAGACAGCTAATAGCTGGGCAAGTTACTTAACCCTTTTTGCCTCAGTTTCCTCATCTATAAAATGAGTTGTCGAAGAAAATTGCAAACCACTAAAGTATCCTTGCCAAGAAAATCCCAAATGGGGTTATGAAGAATCAGACTTGTCTAAAACAACTAAATAATGACAACAACAGATCTGCCAGTCCTTTCATTATATAAGATTTAATTGATTTGGGCCAAGTCACTTTAATTTATAAGGACAGCTAGGTGTTCCATTATTATTGCCTTACTTAAACAGTACAATAGAATAGCTCCCTATAAGCCATTTTTATTTGCAATTGACCAGAATGAAAGTCATTCTCTTTGACAGGGAAAATAGAAGCAAAGTAAGCATAAAATAAGTCTGCTCTTCGTTTATTATGATTCGATCCATCCAAAACACCAGTTATTCCTTTTCTGATCTCTTTTGTCCCCCAATATAGCCAAAAACTCCTCAAAAAATCCCGACCAAATCCCCATTTTATTGTCTTGAGCTTTCTCTGCCAGCCTCAGTTCATTCAGAGGTTTAGCATTCCTAATACTATTCTAGGTCCTTGCCATGATTTTGTATTTTGTATTCTGTATAGTTGCTTCTATCTTCTCTCTCTCTCTCTCTCTCTCTCTCTCTCTCTCTCTGTATATATATATATATATATATATATATATATATATATATATATATATGCACACACATATTTATATACGTGTGTGTGTCTGTATGTATTTTTTTTTGGTCTGGACCTATCTGGTGCATTTGACACTGTTGGCCAGTTTTTTCCTGCTGGATCCTCTTTCTTTTCTTTTTTTCCTCTCAGTTTCCCTTATTTCTATCTAACCATGCCTCATTTTTCTTTGCTGGCTCATAATACTTAATGTGTCCCAAATTTCAAGTGGTTTCTGTGGTTCTGTTCTGGGCTCTCTTCTTTCCTTCTACACACTTTGCCTTGGTGACCTCATCAGCTCTCATAGATTTAATTATTATTTCTAACTCCTAGATCTATAGATATAAGCCTTTTCTTTCTTCTAAATTTCAATCCTGAATTATCACCTTCCAGTTGAAAATTTCCAGTGGTACCAATTAATTCTTTGAATTATCATATCCCAAAGAGCTCTCATTATCTTTTCCTACAGATCCCTTCCTCTTCCAAGTAGGTACCACCATTCTTCCAATCTTTCAGGTAACACTGATTTTATTATTTAAAAAAAATGAAGGGATGAGAGAAGAATGTACTGGAAATATGGGAAAGGGAAAGGTGGAATGGTATAAATTATCTGACATAAAAGAGGCAAGAAAAAGCTTGTACGATGGAGAGAAAGATAGGGAGAGGAGGGGAAGTGAAGAAACCTTAGTCTCATCAGAATTGGCTCAAAGAGGAAATAAATACACACTCAATAAAAGTATAGAAATTTATCTTATCTTGCAGGAAAATAGGAGAAGGGGATAAAAGAAGGGAGGAGGGTGTTAGAAGAGAAAGTATATTGAAGAGGGAGTGGTGAATACCAAAACACTTTTGAGAAGGGTTAGGGTGAAAGGAAAGAGAAAAAAAAATAAACAAGGAGGGGGGGAAATAAAATTAGCAAGAGTAACTGGGAAAAGAATTTTGAAGCAAGTTTCTTTGATGAAGGCCTCATTTCTCAATTGTAAAGGGAACTGAGTCGAATTAATTTAAAAAATGAGTCATTCCTCAATTGATAAATGATCAAAAAATATGAACTATGTCTAAAGAACTATAAAACCATGTGTATCTTTTGACCTAAAAATACCACTATTAAGCATTATTCTAAAAGAGATTTTTAAAAAAGGAAAAGGACCTACATGTACAAAAATATTTATAATTGTTCTTTTCTCAAGGCAAAGAATTAGAAATTGAGGGCATGCCTATCAAATGGGGAATAGCTGAAAAACTGTGATATGTGATTGTGATGGAATATTATTTTTCTATCAGAAATGCTAAGCAGCATGTTCCTGGGAAAACCTGGAAAGTTCTCCATGAACTCAAGCAAAATGAAATGTACTGGGGTGATCAGCTGTGAATGACTTTGCTATTCTTAACAATAAAATGATCCATAACTACTCTGAAAGACTTATAAAAAAATGGTACCCATACCCAGAGACAGAACTGATTGTATCTGAAAACAGATAGAAGCATACTTTAAAAAAATTTATTTTTCTTGGGGGGAGGGGATCTATGTTTTCTTTTGAAACATGACTTTTATGGAAATGTTTTGCATAACTTCATATGTTCCTTCTTAATGGAGGGTAAGGGTGGGAAGGAAATGAAAGAATCTGGAATTCAAAATTTTAAAAGCAAATGTAAAAAATTATTTTAAAGGTAACTGGGGAAAATAAAAAATGTTAAATAAAAAATCGGTAATACTGGTATTATTCTCACTTCTCTCTTCATTTTCCCATAGCTCATGTATCAAATTAGTTGCTAGTTTTTGATATTTCTGTCTCCACAGCATTTCTAGCAGAAGACCTTTTCTCGAGTCATATAATTACCACTTTTAATGAGGCCCTAATTATTCCTCACCTAGGTTATTGCAATAACATCCTAATGGGTCTCTCTACCTCATGTCTTTCCTTACTCTAGTGCATCCACCATACTATTGTCAAATTGGCTTCTTGGTTTCTCAGAGACAACATTTCATATGATCTCCCTGCCTTTACACTCACCATCCTCCAGATCTGAAATGCATTCTCCACTCACTTCCACCTCATAGAATCTTTCTCTTTCTTCAAGACAAAGCTCGAGCATCATCTTCTAGAGGAAGCCTTTCCCAATCTTAATTCTATTAATTCTTATTTCTTAATTCTAATGCCATCCCTCTTTTATTTATTTACTATTTATCCTCTATGTAGCTTGATTTATATATATATTTTTAGCACATAATAATTCCTTATTAAGCTCTTCTACATTGATTAAAACTTGTCAGTTAATGAGTTCTTTGTTCATTCACATGGCTTTATTTAAATAATTCCCTCTTTTATTCTTAACCAGATTATATTTTTCCCAATTGATAAAAATATATTTTCATTCATATGAAATAACCCCACTGAATCACAATGAATTTTAATTTATATGTAAGGCTCAAAAGGAGAAAGAATGAACTAAAAGGGTAAAGAATAAAACAATACTCTATCTTCTTTTTTATTTCTCTTGTGTCAGACTTTCATATGACATGTACATTCTAAATATGTTTGATCTGAACCATACCCAAATATTCTCTTACTTTAGTGATATGAGAATCCCAGGAAAAAACATTGAAGGGACTAATTCAAAAGGAATTAGTTTACATGCGCAAGAGTTGACTAATAAATACAATTTTATTTTTTGTACATCGAAAAAAATCTTATGAAGATCACATGGTTATTAGATTTTGTTATATCATTTCTCTGACACACAAATTTTTGGTAATAAATTAGCTAATAAGATTAACACCCACCTATTTTTAGATTGTTAAGTAGCACATAGAAGAAAGTCACAAAGAATGCCATACTTTTCAGTAGTTCCTGTCAAGTTGAAAGGGACATGGAATGGAAATAAAAATAAATAAATGTGAACAAGATACTAGGGAATGTCTTGTAGGATCTCATGTCCAATTCTCAGCATGTACTAATATGGCAAAGATTCTGTGGAAAAGTTGAATTTTCTGAAAAATTTAAAAGAAGGGGGAGAACACTCCAATTTTAGCTTCAACCAACATTGTTTAAGCTCTTGCTTTGTACAGAGCACTAGATTGGCCCTAAAAGAGATTTTTCTTAAATTTTTGTTGCTATGTCTTTTTTTTTTTATATCACTTTCATTTTCTAATATAACCTTTTTCTCTTCTGTGCAAGAAAGTTTTTTCTTATAACAAAGATCAAAAGAGAAAGAGGAAGGGAAGTAGGGTTAGGGTGAGGAAGCAATTCAGCAATACTAAACAGGCTGATTAACTAAATCCTTCCGGATATTCAGTTTTGGGAGAGATTTTTGAATGGAACCATTATTTCCTTAGTGTTGTCCCATCCTTCACTGCTGTAAATATCAACTCACACATACATTCACATCCTATATTATTTTTGTCCACATTCTTCCATAAATCCTTCATGGAAAAATTACTTCATGTACTGTAAACTTCCTTCCTTTGGATCTTTTAATATTTTATAAACACCATTGACATTCTTAGGATGTGTAGGTTGCACAACTGCCTCTCACTCTCTTTTTTTTCCTTCTGACTAAATGTGTCCTTGATGATATCATTTAAACCACTTCTTGTGCAAAAATCATAATTGGGAAACATGCAGGTAAGAGACAGGCTTTGAGAATTTCATGAAGCTGAAATACAGGGAAGTATAGTAACAGACAAGTATAATTGCATTTAAGTTTTATTCTGCATTAATGATTTAATTAATTGTCCTTTTTAGTTGTCCTTCCTAACCCAGAGAGAAACTGTGGCAGGAGAACTTTGAGCCTTGGGTCATTTTTGCTTTTTAATCAGAGCAAAGCCAGGAGAGATAATTCTGCCTTAAGTTATTGAAAGACCCAGAAATAAGTATTTAATTTGGGCTCTTCTGCCCCACCCCCAAATCACTTTGTACAAAATCAAATCTTTTTTTCTTATCTTCTATTTTATTATCTTAACAGTCTAGAATATGAGTTGAAATAGACCATTCAAATCATTTCAAGGGTGCTAACATGAAGTCAAGATCTGAAGCCATGCCATCTGATTCCATGTAGTGTTACACTGGGTTAGCATAAGGGATAAAAATGAACAATTGGGGTCATCTTTGGGAGACTCAAGCAGTGAGCTGAGCCCTTATTGCCCATAGAATTGATAACTTTTCTTTAGTGGTTAATCCTTCAATGACTGATAAGCACATTCCTTGCTAGCAGCCAATAAGTTTTCTAGAGAATCTATTACTTCCTGATTTTTCTCTGACTTTCCTGGCAGGCCAGCCTGGTTATAAAAGGGAGAAGAATTCACTCCCTATCCAACTGCTCTTGCTGAAGCTAATCCTGCTCCATGGCCTGATTTGGAATTCCTGACGCTTTTCTGCAAAGGCTGAAGATCAGAAATGCTTGATCTTACCAAGATGAGTCTCTATGTTCAACTGTTTTGTCCATACAAAAGGAGAAGCTGTGAGCTTGGGTAGTTGGAAAACCCAGGACATTTCAATGTCCTGATGATTTATTACCAGGGCCAATGGAAATATTGCAGACCACAATATCATTTATCATTTAATTATATATCTCACAGAAAAATAAAGTCTATGACCATGAAAAAATGTGGGCTGATCCCTGTCTTACCCCCTTCAAGGAATGGGGCACAGTTCTAACCCTGGAGAGCCCTTGGTGAGCCTTTGTGTTTCACTGGTTCTGTTCAGTAGTGATACCACTATAAGGCCTTTTTAAAATGACGTTATTTCTTCATCCAATAGCATTTTTTTCTCTGCTGTTTTCTTTTTACTTCTCTCATAACCACCTCTCCCTTCCCTCCTATCCCTACCTCCATTTCATGTTTATTTCTTTAATTCATTCCTACCACTGGGAGTTAAACTTGGAAAAGACTATTATTTACAAGTCAGAATGGAAGACTTGTCACCAGAAATTTATTCTGGAGGCTAGCCCAAGTTCTTTCTAAATTTGGGGACAACTCAATTCCACTATTTTTTATTGTATGTGTCAGCCTTACACCCTGGTAAACAAAGCAGGTAGGTAGCTCACAGGACTTGGAATTATGAAAACCTGAATTCAGAGCCTTCCTTGAACACCTACTAGCTTTGTGACCTTGGTCAAACCACTTAACCTTTCTTTACCTCAGTTTCTCCCATCTCTAAGGTAGGAATAATATCTATCTAAGACAGTTGTTGTGAGGATCAAATGAATTAATGTTAAGTAAAGTGCTTTTGCAATCCTGATAATTCTATATGAATGTTAGCTATTAAAGATATACAGCTATTAGGATGAGACTTAAAATAGAAATTCACAGGTATAGGGATTATCCTTGCAGCATGGTAGCTAGCTCATTTCCTACAGGAAGTCAGAGAAGCAACAGGAGGAAAACAGAATTATTTTAGCATTTTTCTTTTAAAGCAAAGATAAATGTTTTTCAGTTTGGGCTATGAGTAATTGGATAAACATGCTTGTAAATAATCTCCCTTTAAAGCCTTTATATTTTCTCATTCTCACATATCAAAGTAGATCTTTGTTAATATCATTTGATTCAATATGTGCCCAGACCATTTCTAGACTGCCAAGTCAGAGTCAAAGTTCAAGCCACCATATGTTGAAAAGGACAGGTCTAAAAAGCTGTTTTCCCAGTTGTAGAAGCCATGGTTCCTTGGTTCCCTATGTAATTCCATAGTTTAATGAATGCATTTGTTAGGGGCCTCTTTTCCCATTGGTTTTTCATCTCCATTTGTAGCCATGTTTGACTGGAACATGAAAGTGGAAAAATGATTATATGTCTGTGTTGTTCTTTGCTTTGTTCATAACAATGAAATACCAGATACATGTTTTCCCACATGGTAAAAATTACATAGTATATCTACAACAGCAGCTTTCAACTGATGACCTTAAAATACTTTTCGGGTAACATCATGAATGATCCCCTTTCTATGGGTTCATTATTTAATGAGCTAAACTAAAGAATAGTACCTTTATCCAACAGGAACCCAGTCAGTGAACCAACAGCAAATCTGGCAACAGAATTTAGATTCTTTATCATTGGTCCTAGATGGAATTTTTTAAAATTAAGTTAATATAGTATTCATATATAAGCATGCAAGTGATTGGTTGTGGGATAGAGCTTCTAGATATTCTCAAACTTCTTTAGTCCTAGAATCAAATCACCAACACTTATTCTTTCTGTCTCTCTTCACTATTTCTCTTTCAATTATGGAGATTTTCCCTCTGCTACATTTTTAGCCTCATCTATAGAAAATGCCATGAAAAAAGGTTTTTTTTCATGTTTTCTCTATGATAAATATTGTATCTTTTCTCTTGGACTTCACTCTTTTAGAGTTGTGCTTTACTGTTGGTCATTGTGTGCTGTTAATTTATTGGTTTATGGGGGAAGATCCCTGATTAGAACTAGACCTCTGCTCTTCCTTTAACTGTAGAAAAAAAAGATAAAGTTTAGTTCATGATTCTTAATTGCTTATCACTATTATTTTCTAATGATATGGCACTTAAAATTACTTACTATGCTTTTGACCAGTTAGCTAGAAAAGAAGATCAGTGTGTAAATTTTTTTAAAAATGAATATTCAATTACAGAAAATTTTATTTTATTTTTAAAAAAGAATTAATTCATGTATTGGTACTGTATGACTCTGGACAAGTCATTTAATTTTTTTCTGTGTGTGCTCTAGTCAATTCTTTAAGACTATGAGCAGTAGATAAGGTGACAACCTTCACTGATAGAGAGGATTCTTTCAACTGGGAATTCCTTAGATCATTGATGTCATAGGGCTTAGATATCACTAATTTCTTATCTCTATGTGATTATATAATAAAAGATAAATTAACTTAATTTTTATAAGTCTCATTGCCAGAAATCCTGAGATGTTTGGGTATACATCATCAGTACACACACATACACACACACACACCTCATCAGGTTGTGTACATATGTATATATATGTATATATGTGTGTGTGTGTGTGTATGTATATCTATATTTATCTGCCAATGTCTGTCTATCTCTTTATGGCTCTCTCTATATTCTATCTGTCTGTATATCTTCCTGTCTATCTAACCATCTATCTATTTACATCATCAGAGCTATGATTCTATTTTTTTAGTCTTCTGCTTCCAAGAAATTTGAATACAGTGTGTTTTATGTGTGGGTACCAAGTAGTCTTCTAGGTGATGATAGGCAATAAGAAATGTGACTCTCTTAGATAATCATTTTTTTCCACATGTTATTCATACTATGATAATGCTGCCTGATTTTTATTGAGTATGGTATCTTTATCCAAATGAAACAAAGGGTTATAAAAGTACTTTCTACATATTAAAGTGCTATCTAAATTCTTAATGTGATTATTGTTTTTGTTGGTGTTCTAACTATGCCTATCACAGGATAAAAAGACTTTCCCAGGACTTTTCTCTTCCTGTCTGTCTAATGTAAGGAAAGATATGCTATTTGAGAAATAGAACAGAGACTTTGGTGAATCTAAGTGAGCTCACTCCTTTTAAGGGATGAATTGTTGTGTGTGATGAACAAACTTTTCCATATTTCTAGCAAGTCATTTGGAATTATGATTCAATTTTCCTTACTTAAGTAAGCATTAATTCACTTGACCTGACTTTATAATAAGTTTTCTGTTTATTCTTCAATTCCAAGAAAAACAAAATTCAATTCTAATTTGATTGTGATGGACATGTTCAGTGCTATCTTATCTTGCCATCTCAGAGGAAATATGTTATAAAAAGGGAATAAGCACTACCTAATATTAGTACCTCACTACCATAATTTCAAATTTAGCTTGCTTTTCTTTATATGTAACTATAGCCTTATCTCCAGTCCCATCACTGGCCTGTTAAGTAATTTGCAAAAAGCTAACAAAGTCTGGCTACATCCTCATAGCGACTGTTTAAACCCATTACTTTCTCTTTTAATCAAATCACAGTTGTGTCAAAATATACCATTCTGGCCATGAATCTCCCTGGCTTGTTACAGGTCACCGGTTGCACCTTGAAAATGTTTGCTCTCCTAAGCGTCTTCTCTCCGGCCTCCAGCTAAATTGCTCAAGACCAGACCTGATCATTTTTCTATACACATAGAACTCTAATTAACATAAACAGAGAAGCAAGGAGAATCTCAACAGTGAAGAAAGAAGGAGGGAAATGTTTTGGATTAGCAAATACTTTTGACTTCACAAGGCTATAGTCAAATAGGGATTTAAATTATATTAGTCCAGATTTCTGCTTTTAAAAAATAGAGCCCAAAAAATCCCACAGAATTTCTTTACCCTGAATTACAGGGTGATTTCACCGCTCATTCTTTCCTGCTTTTAGAAATATTTTATCTAAAGCTGCCAGAGGGCCAGTAAGGGAAACAGTAATTATATTTAAACAGCCCACAATACGCTAACATAAAATATTTGTACAGGCTTTTAAATGAGAAGCTAAGTGCCAGGGGCTATTTTCATTGTTTAATGTATTAAGTAAATAAAAATGTATCTAAGATGTGGACACGCAATTAGTTTTGAGTTATTTATCCTGGAGTTTGTATGGTTTAGAAAAACTCCATCTTCTTGGCTGATGCTGTCCTAATGCATTTAACTTCAGCCATCAGCTATGATTAAACACCTGCTGTTGTGGGGAAACAAAGCACACTAATCCAATATGTATTTCTGACATCTTAAATATCACCCAGTCCCCTGACATCAGGCACAGCTTTTCAGCGGGATGGAATTCCAGAGCATATTTTTCTAATTTATGGATGGACAATAAATCAAAATTAAGCCTTGGGCAATGAAATATACATCAGTGCAGAATGAACTGACTGCAAACTAGGGCAGCGCATAGCCGAGGGGGAGAGGGTCTATTAATGGAATCCTAAGCTGCAAACATTGAAGTGAGAATTAAGGAAGTTTATATCACATTTTGCCTCTAGAAAAAAAAACCTAAAAAGCAAAAGCAGAAAATGGGTAGGGGGAGAGTTCCATTTTGCAGGGTATAAGGCTATGCAAGGAACATTTTTTTTGAAGACTTGCTTCTGGATAATTTAGATAACTAATCTCTATAGCTTTATTTTAAATATTTAAGGCTAGTTTTAGATTTTTAAAATTGATCTCCTACTTGACTGTCCTGGAAGTTCGAATAAAGGTAGAGTGGGGTCTTCGTGTGAAGGTTTTAGTCTTTCTTTAAAAGCAGGAAAAGGAAAGGAGGGAAAATAGAAATTCTGATTCATTTGGGTGTGACTGGATTGGGGAGCTGTCTTAGTGCTGAAGGTGCTTCAGTCTCCTGTTTGACCTCCAGATATGCTGAAACATGGAAATGATATACACTTCGACTTTTATTCTAATCAGAAATTAGGCATCCCTCATGCATATGCCTATAGATACCCCCCTTTTTTGTATCTACCTCTATATCCCCATTTCTGACCCAGAATATTCTTGATCTACTCTGTAATATTCCTACATGTGACCAACCCACCCCATAACTACCTATTGTACTGAAAGTTATTGTAGACCTATAACAAAATCCAACACTAGATATTACATTTGCGTCTATGGGTACATCAGACCCCCTTTCAAGCAGTATTTCCTGAGTCCTTACAACATCCTTGTAAAGAGATAAATGGACAGTATCAGCTGCATGTTAGAAATGGAGATAGAAAGGCATAAAGAGATTAAGTGGTATGCCATGAGTTACAAAGCAAGGTCATAGTAGAAGTGGAAGAAGCTGCCTTTATGTCATTTCCAATATTCTATTTTGTCTTCTGGAGAAAGTCCTCCAGTTGATACTTTATAGGGAATTTTTATATCTGATTCTTGTAAATTTCAAATTTAGAATCACACTATCTAGAAAAATTCAAATGTTTAGTATTCATTATATACAACCACAATTCCTAATAGAGAGGTGACAAACTTAATGTGCAGATTGAAATTTATATTTTTTGGACATGAGCAAAATGTGAGTATTTACTTTTGCTTGAGTATACACATTTACTGCAAGGATTTTGTTTTTCTTTTTTCCAATAAAGGGAGGTGGGAGAAAATAAAAATAGATTTTTTTCAAATTAATAAAAATAAGATTAGTGTTACAGAAGAAACATATAGTATAGGGATTTTTTTAAAGTGCAGATGATCTACAAAGAAACAACACTGCTCATTGGCCCCTTGATATCCTTGGCCATACATTCTGAAATTCTAGAGATACCATCAGTTTGAATCATGGGTTGATTTTGCTGTTCCTTGTGGGCAGCTGCTGCTGAGGTTGAGACACTTTGCTTCAGAGTTTTGAAAATTAGGACCATTATCTTTTTAAGTAGAGAATATTTCCTACCCTCTCTGATTGCTTCTCTTCTATTTAAACTCTAACTGGAAGGTGGCTCTTTATGGAACACATACATGAATCAAGAAGAAATCCTTTGTCATATTTTTTCATTTTTTATGGCAAGATCAATTTTATAGTAAAGATGATATAGCTAATATTTATATAATACTTTAAGATTTGCAAAGCACTTTACATAAATTAGCTCATTCGATCCACAATGAAGGAGGTAGAATTATTATTCCCACTTTGCAGATGCAAAAACTGAGGTAAACAACTTGCTAAATGTTATACAGCTAGTAAATAGATGAAAAAAGATTTGAACTTGGGTTTTTCTGATTTTAACTTTAGCACTCTATCCACTGCTCCATTAGAGCATACATACAAAGAATAATTTGGGAATACTTAAAGATAGAATCTCATATAATTCTGATGATTGCAAAAGTATATGAAAATTAACTTTCAAATGCAATCAGGTTCAAAAGCAAACCAAAGCATTGGTTTGAAAGAACAACTACAATTTCTAGCACCTTGAGCATAATACATTCAAGGAAAGATCTCCTTACTTGATAACTATTCTAAGATGCATAGAGTATACTGCTCATACCACACTTATCTCTTTTTGCAGACTTGGAAGTTATCTCTGATTTAACAAATTGATGCTTTTATGCATCATTATTTAATGTGATCCAACCTCCTAGAGTAGATAGGCTGTGTATAAAACACGCCAGACAAATTACGTTTATGTGTTCATGGTCACTATTATGTTACTTTCATTTGAATTTTAATATAAAAATGATATTCATTTCCATAATATTCATGCGAAATCCCAAGAATTTAAGTTTCACAATATAGCTATTAATGAATCTGGCACAGGTCTATCCATGTTAATAGAAACCTGGAACCTTTAGCAATCAAAATACAAGATTGTTTCATAGAACCTTTTTTCCCCTTTTGCACACAATTCAAACAACAAATTTAATTTAGATTTCAATGGATTACTTATCTTCCATTAGAAATCTGTCATAGCATTCAGAGAAAGTTTTTTTTTAAGATTTAAAAAAATATATACATTGCTCAAGAACAGCACATCAATCTATTATGGCTGTATATGGATCAATTTAAAACAAAATAGAATAATCTTTCGCGTGAGTGTTGTTCCAGCAGCTTCCTCCATGTTTCTTCAAATGGAGAGAAGAGACTGATCTTTATCACCATTAAATGAAGATGATAGCAAAGGGGGTAAAGAGAATTTTCTACAAGATGAGAACTTTTTTGAAGATATCTTCCTTCATGCTTTCTGACCCCAAATCCTGTCTTGGTGTCTGTCTCCTTCTCTGAATTATCAACATTTTCCAGCCTCATCACTATCATTTCTTGCTAAGAACTGGACATCCATGTTGGTAGTAAGAGAATATATCTGTTCTATCCTACTCTCCTCAGTTCCAGGTCTTAGATAATAATACCTATCTCAGATTTTGACATAGTGAATAGTGAAGAAAGTGAATGGCAGAGGCAGAGGTAGAATTTTGAAAACTTAGAGTGCAAAAGAAGTTTAACTTTAATGTGTAATATGGTAGCCACAAAATTACAGGAAAGGTAAGTAGAGGAGTGTACTTGGCCCTGATGTATTGTTTCTGGGTCATGTTTGTTGAG
The DNA here is from genome assembly GCA_023553655.1 of Myrmecobius fasciatus. Taxonomy (NCBI): domain Eukaryota; kingdom Metazoa; phylum Chordata; class Mammalia; order Dasyuromorphia; family Myrmecobiidae; genus Myrmecobius; species Myrmecobius fasciatus. The sequence goes on along the minus strand of JAJPUD010009311.1, from coordinate 51,348 downwards.
CATGGATGCAACAAAATTTTTGAATATTATTTTCTTAGGAAAAAAAAGGTTTCAGTAAAATTTTTTCATGTGGACATGTCATGGGTTATTAAGACACTTATAGATTAAAAAACCCTCAATAAAATAAAGAATAAAGAAATCATCATCAAAATATTTATTTAACTTATCCTTAAATTCATAACAATAGATTATTCTATTCAGTATTACTTATCATAGAATTTTAGATATGGAGAGAATTTTCAAGCTTGTCTATTCCAAAACACCTTATTTAAATACCATAGCATGCACACACACATATTCCTAAAAATCACTGTTCTATGCAATCTCATGCAATAAAAACTACATGGCTTATGAGAAAAATGAATAAGGGGCACAGTGCTCAAATTTTGTCAGTGACATATTAAAAAAAATATAGGAACCTAATAAAAACAGTAGCATGTTAAGTGATTAATAAATAAATAAATACTACAATAAATAACAGTGTCCTTGGTCGTAATTTTGAGGTGGGAGCTGCTGGTGAGAGGGTTTCATGTCATAACTGAATGGGAACACGTAGGACATATACGTACAGACCAACCCGCCTCTGCCCACAGTTTTGACCAAACTAGAAGATACACAATAAATATAATACTCTTCCTTGAAAAAGGCTTGATTTTTTCTTGTGGAAGCATGCCTTGAAAGAATTAATCTTGTGAGTTACTTTGAAATGGTGCTATTTTCTTTGTTCTTACTTTTTCTCATGGACAAAATTGTGCATAAAAATGCAAAAGTCAAATTCTGCTAAATTATCCTCTGACATATTAATCACACTGGAACAAATTCATATTTTTAAAACAAACATTGTAGGGGAAGAAGAATATTGTCTTATTTTTTTTCTGTGAGACAGAACATCTCTGCTCTTGTCTGATGGGGTCCTTTATAACCCAGTGAGTTACTGACAACTGACCTTTCTACAAGAGGCAATAGGAAGAGAAATTAAAATCTCCTCTCTGACACTTACTTAACTGGGTCATCATGATCTGGTAACTTACCCTCTATGTGTCTCAAGCAACTTCCTAGAACTTAAAATGTTAGGTTGTAGTCATAGTAAGCCCTGAATGAAATTGCAGCTTAATTCAAACATAATTTACATGTATAGAGTGCTTTATGTCTATATGTGTATATATCCATATCTGTATATGTAGATGTACAAATAATATTATTAACAAACATACATACATATATACACACATACAATATTGAATGGATGTGTGTGTATGTATCTCCAAAACATTATTTGTGTATTCCTGAAATCTAGGGTTGGCAGTCACCATCTGAGAAGCAGCCACCTGTTTTGGAATGACCTTGGAGCTAAGACCCATTTTTACATTTTAAAAGACAGTAAAACTTTACTTAGAAATGTAAAAACTGCTCTTAGCTTACTGATCATACAAAAGCAGGTCACCAAAGTTAGCCCTTGGTTTGCAGTTTGCTGACCCCTGACCAAATCTGATGGTGTGATATTAAGCTTTTCTATTTTTACAGGTGAGGAAATTGAGGTCCAAAGAATTGTAATGACCTGCTCAGACACATATCCAAAAAAAGTAGAGCTAGAATTCTAACCTGTGGCTCAGAGAGACCCAGGAACTGTTGGTGACATCCTATGGTTAGCTATATGTACCTAAATATTGACAGCATGGGGAATTAAAACTCTCCCTGAAAAGTTTGTTGTTGTTTATCCTTGGATCTGAAAGACCAATGACATCATAAGTATTGCTGGTGAATTGAATTTGAGTAAGGTAGAACTGGGCAAAGTCATCAAAGTAAAGTGGCAAGACAAAGCTCAAGATGCCTAGTGATGGTCCAGAATGCAGTAGGGGAATCTCGACCTTTCGAAATCAAGGTTTTTCCAGGTCTCAGTTTATCTGAGACAATATCCATTCAATGACTAAAGGATAGGTAAGAATTGAGACAAAAGTTGTCCCAATTTACCATCCCAAAGATATCAGCCTGGGATAGGAAGATCCTCAGAGTTTCTGGCCAGAACAGGAAACAAGTGCTATTTACACTCATTCTTAGTTATTAAAATCTAAACACTGAGCCACAAAGACCTGGACTGAACTTATTATTGGCCATTCAATGAAACTCAGAATGATTTGGGGTTAACGGCTTAGTCAAATAGCTCCCCAAACCCAAACCTGTTCTTTCAGAACTATATAGCAAGAAATCAAAAAATGCAAACTGCTCAAGATAAATTGTCCTGACTTTTTGAAAATTAAAAGAAGGAGAAGGAGGAGGAGGAAGAGGAAGAGGAGGAGGAGGAAGAAAAGGAAGATGAAGTGGTGTTGATGAAGGAGGAGGAGGAGAAGCAGCAGCTGCAGCAGCATTTCTCAACTTCATTTTACAAATAAGGGAACTGAAGTTGCAGCAGATAAGTTACTTGCCTCAGTCTCTTAAGGGTAATAAGTATTAAGATATTAGTTATTACATAGTAAGTATTATTATAAGTATTCACTAAGTATTGGGACATTAGGTATTACCTAATAAGTTGGATAAGTAATAAGATTTAGGATTTGAATAAGGTCTTCCTTACTCCAAATTCAGTGTTACATCCTTTCCATCCACTTTCAGGCAGGATTTGAATCTTTGTTCTTTATCTTCAAATCCAAGTAAGCATTCTTTCCTCTGTACCACATTGACTTTCCATGACTGGGAGTATACTGTTGGACCACTTAGGTGTTTGCAAAAAGATTTCATTATGAAGTCATATTGACAAGTATCGATTAAGTGCCTACTATGTGCCAGGAACATTGTTGTTATTCTATCATTTTCAGTTGTATTTAACTCTTTGTGAGCCATTTAGGGTTTTCTTGGTAAATGTGTCCCTCCAATTCATTTCAGAGATGAGTAACTGAGGGAAACAGGGTTAAAGTGATTTACCTAGGATTACACAGCTAGTCCCATTTGAAATAAGGAAGATGAGTCTTCTTGACTCCACACCTATTATTGCTTTATCCACCTAACTTCCCTGAATCAAGAAAACCTGAGTTCAAATGTGACTTCAAATAATTGTTAGCTGTATAAGTTACCTTGCTTACCTTACCCAGGTAGTAAATGGCAGAAGTGGGATTTTAACCAAGTCTCATGAACTCCAAGTTCAATTCCCTTCCCAATACCTCCACAGAGCTAGCCTTGAAGCTAGAAGGACTTGAGTTCTTACATACTCTGTTTCAGACATAACTTGGCTGTGTAGCTCTTAGCAAGTCCCTTAACCTTTCAGAGTTCCTGGCAATCTCTCAAGGGCCAATGTGCACTGGGAGCTGGAGTTTCCCTATCTGGGAAGTCCCTATGTCAATGAAATCACAGGTCCAGTCCTTAGCCCTGGTGATTTCATGGGGCTATTGAGAAGAATCTCTTTGTCAACTATAGAGTTATTAAAATTTATATATTGTTGTTAAGCAAGATGACTTCTTCATTTATCACTTAGAGTGTACATTATAATGAACTACATGAGCAGAAAGGAAGAATATTAAAATATGGTTAATAAGTATAGGGCTGGCTTAGATTATAATACTAGGCCATGGAACTGACAACCATTAAGAGTAAGTATATCTATATCTATATATCTCTATAGATAGAGACATCTCTATTTATATATTTTACTTTGAAGGGTTCCATTGTACACAAATTTAGGGAGACCCTTGGTATAATTCAAAGAGAAATAAATTAGGTATTAGAAGGTCTGGGTTCAAATTCAGGTTTTTCCATTTAATAGCTATGTAATCTTGAGCAAAGCATTAAGAATCATAGAAGATACAAGCTAGAATGTATTTTTGGACAACATAGCTTGTATTGTACTCATTGTACAAAGAAAAGTGAGGATAAGGAAAATGAAAAGTGAAATTTTCCAGAGTCACACAGCTAATTGGTTACCTTTAGGAACTAACAAATATGGAAATCAAAACCCCAAGGATTAAATGCCTTTACCAATGCCACACTAATTAGTGAAGAAACTGGGAGTCAAAAACATATAGTTGGGCTCCATGTCTTGTGACTTTCTATTATATCAAAAGTTCTCAAAATGTGGTCCATAGACCCCCAACAGGGGGTCTCGAGACTTTTTCAAGAGAATGCTTGAGGTCAAAACTATTTTTACAATAATACTAAGATGTTTTGATTTTTAATATTGTTAATATTGAAAGATACAACCCACAAATATACAAAGAGACTCAAAAGTTTGAAAACTACTATACTTTTACTAATCTCTCTGGACCCCAGTGTCCTAATCTGTAAAATAAGAATAATTAAATTGCTATATTTACTTCACAGACTTGTGAAGATTCACATGAAATACCAAGTGTTATAAACTGTATATAAGCACTTCATAATAATAAAGTGGTCTATATACATGTAGTAGTGTTTTTGAACCATTATTACAGATATAGCTTGGGATGTTGCCAGAGGAAATTTCCAGCTCAGGAGGTCAGGAAGTGCTATCTCTATTATGGCCAGAAAAGAGTTTTCACAACTGCAGAAGGTATAACAGAGTGATTGGACACTAGGAAAGGAGTTTGACAAGGCTGTCACATTTGTTCAATATTTATATGGAAATAATAAGGTGTATTGCTGTTGATGGTTACCATAGTGGTATTAACATTGGCAGAAGGAGATGATGTAATCTCAAGTGTTCCGATGACATCCTTCTTGCTGAGTCTAGGGTTTCAAACACTTGGGAGGCTGGTGCCTTAACCTAGTGGGGATTTAGACACTACAACGGAGAAGAAATCTATTCAGCAACATCCCAAAAGAAAAAAAAGAAAGGGAGGGATAATGCTGCCCAGTATTTTATGATGGGTAACTCTGGTCCTTCATTATCATAAAGAAAAGGTGAAATGGGGCTTGGTATCATGCATGAGAAGAAGTCAGTAAATCAGTTAATAAGCATTTATTAAGCACTTACTATATACCAGGCAGTGTGCTAAGTGCTGAGGATGAAAAAAAAAAAAGGCAAAAGGCAATCTCTTTTTTCAAGGAGCTTGCAATGGGGTAAACTATATTCAAACAACTATATATAAACAAGCTACATACAGGGTAAATTAGAGATAGTTTTAGTAAATTAGATAATAAATTAGAGAGGGAAGAGAGCTAAGATTAAGGGAGATTTAAGGCAAGACTTTTTGTAGAAGATGGTTGTGACTGAGACTTGACTTGGAAGAAGCCAGGAGGAAAAAATGAGTTGAGAGCAAGGCAAGCACAGGGGATAGTCAGTGAAAATGCTCAGAATTGGGAGATGGAGTGTTTTGTTCTAGAAACTACCAGGAGACCATTGTTACTAGGTCACAGGAATTAGGGGGATGGGGTTGTAAGGAATGAGAAGTCTGGAAAGGGATGAAGGCTCAGACTATGGAGGGTCAGAGCATGGAAAATCTACCTGAGACCCTTTTGGTTGAGTACCTTCTCATGGCAATTTCTTAGTTCTAATTTAAAGTCAGTGTTTGATGAAAGTGAAATAACAGCCACAGAGCCTCATTTTATAGACTTTAACCAAAAAGGGGGATGAGACCTACATACTGATGCAGTCACTGTCAAACTGAGTTAAACTTAGGATGGTGACGACAGTATCTTAGCAAAGGAACAAGATGACAGCCGATTGAAAGGAAGCATCATCTGCTCCCAGAATCCTGAAGTGTTTCCTTTTGAAATAACTCATTCTATGCATCTTCATTTCCTGACAAGTAAATCTTGAAGAATGGGAGGAGGTTTGTCTCTGAGCAAATGACAGTGAACAACTCTGAAGATACATTTGTGGTGGGGTTTGTTAAATTGCATTTTTTTCCCCTTACAATCATTGTTGCTGTTCAGGAGTTTAACTAGTCATTTTTTTTTTCTTTTGAGAGAAATCAGATCAGAGATAAAAGTTCTATTTGGCTGCATGATTATTATTCTTCCCTACCTGGGAATCTGATCATATAGGAAATAAGGCAAGTAAAGAGCAAAATAAATTATGCCCCAAGTAGATCAAGTAGTTTCTTTCAGTCACTCTATTTAGATCTGGCCCAGAATTTCCTCAGTACTTCCAGACACATAGCAATAGTAGCTAGCATTTATATAGTACATACTATGTACTGAGCACTGTGTTGAGTGCTTTACAATTATTACAATTACTTTACGAATTTTTTAAAATAAATTTTTGTAAAATTTTACAATTATTTACAACTATTATCTCATTTAATACTCACAGCAATCCTAGGTTTATTCCCATTTTACAGATCAGAAAACTAAGGCTGGAAGAAACGAAATGTTTTGCCCAAGGTGGCACATTAGTAAATATCTGAGACTTGACTTGAATTCAGATTTTTTTTACTCTAAGCCCTGAGCTTTAATTCATTGTGCCATCTAGCTGCCCCTCTACTCAAATTTTCCTTAAAGTATAATTACCCCTTCTACATTGATGGGAGTTAGATGGTGCAATGTGGAAAATCCACATAAAATTTTTTTGGCCCTTCCTTTTTACCAGAGAATTATTATGACATTAAAAGATAAAATATGTTGGCATTATACAATAGTATACATATATTTTACACATTTCTGAGATTCTAAACTTTTTCTGTGTCATCTCTGGCCTCTGTGTATTACCTATAGGTTCCACAAAACTCCCCCAAACTCCCATTTCATTTCTTATGCCTTCCTGAGATTATATCAAAACCAAAATGGGAAAAGTCACAATGTGGAAGGGATAACTGTAGTTTTCAATCCAGTCCCCAGAAAAGAAAGTATTTTAATGCTGGGATTGTCCCAGGATCTTCTCATACTGACATTACTTAAGGTCAATGGCTAACTCTTAGTCCCTTACTTCCAGTGATGGTTCCAAAGAAAATATTAATTTAATGGAACATCCTAATCTCAAGATATGAATTGATTTTGAGACTACACACATATTAATGTTCTCAACATACCTTCATATCTCTATTATGCAGACTCAGAAACTGAAGACTGTATAAAGCAGGAAGAGATCTAGGGAAATTGTCTATCTATACATTATCCTATCTGTTCTTCCCTGCTCCATGAAATTTTCCCCAGATATATTAGCCCATGTTATATTCCTTTTACTCTCACCCTAGATAATACTTACTTTTGACATACACATTGGTACTTGATTGTATAACATTTTATGTTTATATATACATATATACATATATTGATATATATCTGTGTGTGTGTGTTTGTGCATAAGTGGATCTTATTTGCCACATAGATTATAAGTTCTTTGAGGGTAGGGACTGGAGTGCTTAGCACTATTGTGTGATGAGGTTGGGGTTCACCACCAAATGATGGGGTTCAAATAGCAATCCCTAGTTCAAAATAGGAAGCCGAAGGCACATGTGAGGAATTCACAATGGCTCTTTCATTGCCAAAATGTATCTTTATTTATGAGAAGAGGTTGCAGACATAAAGAAAAGATAAAATAGACACCAGGAGTGGTAAATAAGAAATAAATTTGGGAGAGCATAGAGTTAGCAAGGAAAGAGGTTTTAACAATTAACAATGGAAAAGATAAATTCCCCAATGAAACTCACAATTAACCAGGAGAAATATACCATTGACTGGCAGGTTAAATTCATAGGAGAATTTAGCCCCTTAAAAGAGTTAGTTAGCTATAATAAGGAGAAAGACACCATAAAGCAGAATACTGTGATGGGCTAACCTCAAAGGGATTCACAAAGATGGCACAGAGCATGGACAGATAGGGGAAACTTAACCTTGAGGACGTGACATCATAACTTGGATATAGTATAAAGTGGGGTTTCCCAAGACCTCTACGGGATGAGACTGTGAAGTTGATCCCCATGAGTGCCCTTCCCTGCTTTCCTCAGGGAATATTATAATCTTATCATTATTTCAGGCTTTCTCTGCCAATCCCACCTAGTTACCCAGGACTTCATCACTCTGGATATGTAGTTAGTGTTCAATATTATTTACAGTAAATTTGCATAGTTATTTTTCATTTTCAAAACACATTTATTTTTACTGGATCGGTAAATTCTGAATCTGAATCAGTTGCATTCAACAGCATGATGTTTTGGAAAGAGCATTATACTTAGCTTCTCATTTTGTCTTGCTCTATGACTTAAGGAAATCACTTCATCTTTCCAGGCTTCATTTTTCCCATTCACATAAAAGAGTTTGGAAGATAATCAATTAATTTCTTTGTAGTTCTCAAATTCTGTGAATTCCAAGCTTCCTAACTTCTAGATTGTTAGTTGAATCGTTGGTTTTGATACTTTCCTTCCTTTATACTGAGCATTTGAATTCCTTGATGAAAATAATAATTGTACTGCCATCTACCACTTCTAACTTTACTTGTCTATATTCTTTGCTTTAGAATTAAATGCTATGTAAATGTAAAGTTGTCTTTATTTTCTTCATTATGGTTGATCAGAAACAAGGATATGTAGAAAGCACAGAATGCAGCAAATGACATTTTATTTAAAAAAATAAAAAAGGCTACTGATTGAGACCAGTGTCCCTCAGAATATCATGTGTCTGTATTTAATATTGTAATTAAGCTTATCTGATTCCTTAAAGAACACGTTTTAAATGGTAATTGTGCAGTCTTTAATGTTTGTCTTGCCTGGAGCAGCACTGGGTAAATGCATTCATGAATGAATTAGCAGACCTTTGATTTTTAAAAGGACTTTTCAGTGATCTTTTATGGTGAATTAAAAAGCAATTTGCTAATTTACAGTTCATAGGAATTCCTTGCCCTGGTTGAGGATTGTAAAGCAATATTTGCCTATTAGGTAGGTGTAGTTAGTTCCACATGTTCTTTTTTGGGAACAGCTAGAGAAGTACATAGTTCCAAACAGCACCATATCAGAGTGCCCATTCAACAGGGAATGTTTGCTACTCCACATACCCAGCACACAGAAGGAAAATGACTTCCAACAGTACTCTTACTCTGTCCTTGTTGGCTCATGTTCATTAGGCAACCAAGAGCTGACTGTGCTGGGAGGCCTTGTGGAACACCACAGGCTGGACATATCTCTTTTCCCTTTGGTTCCACATCTTTCCTTCTCTGTTGTTCTGGCCCATAAAACAAGAGATGGCCAAAAGAAGTAAGGGCCTCTTGTTCACATGTCAGTGCTCTTAGACATGGTCAAACTTGTAGCTTCAGAGGACCAGAGAGTCAGCCAATAAGTATTTAGAAAGTGCTTCTTATGTGTCTGGAATGGTGCTAAATGCTGGAAACACTAAGAGCTAAAAAATCAGTTCCTACCCTCATGGAGCATGCATTCTTATGGGAGAGACAACATTTAAATAATTAGGCATATACTTGATATGTAGGACAGCTGGGGGCACAGAGGATTGAATGCAGGACCTGGAATCAGGAAAATCTGAGTTCGAATCTGGTCTCAGATACTTAATAGCTGTGTGACTCTGGGCAATTCACTTAACCTTATTTGCCTCAGTTCCCTCATCTGTAAAATGATCTGGAGAGGAAAAAGGCAAATTACTCCAGTATCTTTGCCAAGAAAAACTCCCAAGAGTCATACTTGACTGAAATGTCTGAATAATAACAACTAAATACAAAATAAACACAGAGTAGATTCAGTCCCTGGACTTAAGACACAATTCAGTCTTCTCTTCATTATACCTCATTTCTTTCACTTCACCCATTGTACTAGGGTAGAACATAAATAAAGATTTAGTTTTTTTACTCCCAGTTGAAGATCCATTAGTTATACTATGTGAAAGTAGAGAAAGTCAGAAAGGAAAGGTTCCAAATATAAAAACTATTTATATTGAAAGAAAATGTCTGATAACTTTCTCCCCTGAAATCTAATAAAAAAAAAAATCAGGTCCACTTTGACAGGTCCACTCAAATCTATTTCAAGTGGAACTGAAAGATTCAAATTTCTGATGAAAGGCTGAGCAATTTGGCATCCCTTATCCCGATGGCACATGAGTTTAATTAAACCTGTCTTGTTTGGAGATGATAGCAGTTCCTGGTGAGCTGGGGAGTTGATGAACAGTGATTTGGTGAATTCTGGACCATACTTAGCTCAGAACACTTGCTTAGCTAAATCCTTGTGGTACACAGCAGGGATGAAAATATCAGTCAGCTTTTTAGATAACATTACTGTCGGGGTTTAAAAATCTGGGAAATATTTGAGATAGGACAAAAAAAGAGAAGGGTCCAGACAGTTGGAATTTAAAACTGAAAGTTAAATTAAATTGAAAAACAAAAACAAAATAAGAGTCTCTAATAAGATAATGTATAAGGTTTGGTGTACAAAGAAAAAAAAAAAAAAGAGACAAGGTTGCAAGTCTAAGCTCATATTAAAAATGCAGGATTGAAGAAGAAAAGCCAGACAAAAGGTTAGCTTTGAAAGTTAAATGTTGAACTAATTATATACTTAAAAGAAAGATCAAGCTGTATGTACATAATAGAAATCAGCAGTTTCAAGTACAAACCTCACCATTTTTTCCTGTTCTACTCTTCATATGGAAATGCTTATCTTATTTGGTGTTTATTAAATTCAGAATATAAAAAAAGAAGTTTCCTTATTTATTTATTTTTAAAGAAAACTGTTCTCATAGATAGGTAAGCCAGTATGGGAAATAGAGACAGCAGTCACAGCTGTGAATTCACGATCTCTTGCTTTTAAAAAAATTAAGTTTCCTTTAAAATGTGGAAAGAATGTAAAAAAAGTGATTCTGATTACTCTGATGGTTCCACCATGCAATAGTTTCTCCAATGAAACCGATTACAACCTATTTACATTTTTCCATCCTAGATGAATCTTGTCCAAACTCTCCCATTAATCCTCTATAGGGAGTCCACCAAACATATTGGAACCTGCTTCTGGATCTCTTAAAATTATGTGGAGACCAATGGAGCACATGGTCTGTCTAGCAATTATTCCACATCTTGCCTCATGATCAATTCACTTTCTTTTCAGATCATACATCTCTTTGATTTCATCTTTGACAATGCTTTTGTGGAGCAGTTGTTGGTTGGTAAGGAATTGTGGCTTAGTCTTATCTACCACATACCTCTCCCTTACCCTTGGATTGACCCTCAACTTTAATTCTCCTAAGACCATCATATCCCCATGACTCACAATTATATGATATCATTATAAGAATATTATTTTAAAAATAGACTTATTTCAGGAAAAATCTTTTGAATCATTAAAAACATCATAGGGATATGGTAAAAGGCAATGCCCATTGGTGTGAAAAATTATGTTTGTCAGATTTTTTTCTATACATTGATCTTTTGGTGATCTTTATTTTTCTTTTTTCATCTTTTAAATATTCTTTGTTATGATTTTTTCTCTGGGAGTCAGGAGAGGGGTGGAGAAGAAGAGAAATCTTTATGATGTATCAAAAGAAATGAATAAAAACTTGTATTTTTATAAGCAAAGAAACATTTCCCAATGACAATCTGGCTATTTTTGTACTCTTTTTCAGTTCTAAATTCAGCTTATTGTCTTTGTGGAAATGACCAGACTTTTGAGCTCTCCATCTTACCACAGATCATTTTTTATATGGCAGACATTCTTCATTCAAATCAGATCAAAAAAAGGAAAAAAAAACAATGTAGGTTAAACATGTGCAATTCATATATATATACATAATATATATATGCATATATATATATATATATATATTTCCACAATTATCATGCTGCCTGAGAAAAATCAGGTCAAAAAGGGAAAAAAAATGCAAGCAAACAACAAAAAAGTGAAAAAACAATGTTGTGATCCTCTCTCAGTTCTCACAGTCCTCTCTCTAGGTGCAGATGGCTCTCTACATCACAAGATCATTGGAAGTAGCCTGAGTCATCTCATTGTTGAGGAGAGCCATGTCCATCAGAATTGATCATCGTATGATCTTGCTGTTGCTGTGTACAGTGTCCTCCTGGTTCTATTCATTTCTTTCAGCAGAAGTTCATGTAAGTCTCTCCAGGTGTTTCTGAAATCATCCTGTTCATCATTTTTTTCTAGAATAATAATATTCCATGACATTCATATACCCACAACTTGTTCAGTCATTGCCCAAATGATGGGCATCCACTCAGTTCCCCAAACTTTCCACTTTCTGTCGAGAAAATCACCATCCTTACATTCACCCAGGTTCACAACTTTAAAATCATCCTTGACTCCTACCTTTCCCTCACTTCTAATAACCAATCCTTTGCTAATACTTGTGGATTCTCCCTTCAAAATTCTCAAATCCATTACCTTCTTTCTATTTATACAGTTCAGACCCTACTTCATCCCTCATCACCTCAGTTAAACTATTGTAATAATTTCTGAAGTGTTTTCCCTTCTTGCTATTTTTTCACTCTTTACCCAGTTCTGTTTAAAGTTGCCAAGTTAATATTCCTAGAACACAAGCCTGAATACCATACTTATCAATCTTCAGTGCTGCTTTATTCCTTCTAGAATAAAACATAAAATGCTACAATTTTTGGCTACAATCTGGTTCTCATGTATTTTACTAGTTGTATCATTTTACTTACCTTCATGCTTTTTTTGTTACATTCAAATTGGCCTTCCAGCCATTCTTAAGACATTATACTCTGGGGCAGCTAGGTGGTGCAATGGATAGAGTGCCAGCCCTGAAGTCAGGAAGACCTGAGTTCAAATATGACCTCAGACACTTAGCACTTTCTAGCTGTGTGACCCTGGGCAAGTCACTTAACCCCAATTGCCTCAGCAATAAATAAACAAAAAATTTAAGAAGACATTATATTCCATTATTCCATCTTCAAACTCCATGCTTTTGCCCTGGCTATAAAGTATTCCCTCTTCACTCTTGCCTTTTAGAGTCATTAACTTCCTTCAAAGTTCAGGAAGGAAGGAAGGAAGGAAGAAAAAAAGAAAGAAGGGAAGGAAGGATAAAAAGGAAGGAAGGAAGAAGGGAAGGAAGAGAAAAAAGAAAGGAAGGAAAGAAGAAAGGAAGGAAAGAAGGAAGGAAGGAAGGAAGGAAAGAAGGATTCAGGGAGGGAGGAAAGAAAATAATTCCTTTTTGAGCTCTTTACCAATGTTATCTCATTTGATTTCACAACGACCTGGGAAGGTAGGTGCCATTATGACCCTCATTTTACAGTTGAGGGAAACTGAGGCAGGCAGCAGTTAAAAATATTTGCCTAGGGAGCTATGGTTACTAAGTGTTTAAGCCTGGATTTCAGCTCAGGTCTTCCTTAGTTCAAATCCAACTTTATCTTCTATGCCAGTTAGTTCAGGTGCCATCTCTTACATAAGGCCTTCCCTGATCCCTCCCCTATTATAAGTAGTACTTTCTCATTCTTTAAATTACTGTGCTTATTTATCTGGGTTTTGTCTCTCCTCCAGTAGAATATATACTCCTATAGTATAGAAAGTGGGCTTTTTCCCTCCTTAGTATCCCCTCTGCCTTGCATATTTGTTGTTGTTCAGTCATTGCAGTAGTGGCTGAATCTACCTGATCCATTTTGGGATTTTCTTGGCAAAGATACTAAAGTGATTTGCAATTTACTTCTTCAGCACATTTTACAGATGAAAAAACTGAGGCAAACAAGGTTAAGTGACTTGACCAGAGTCACACAGCTAATAAATATCAGCAAAATGAGTCTTCCTGACAACAGGCCCAGTACTCTATTCACTTTGCCAACTAGTCTCCCTGCCTTGCACATAATAGGCACTTAAATGTTTGTTGAATTGAATTATTAGTTGAATTAAAAGTAGCTTGACCAAAGATGTTTGACATTGCCACAAATGATGTTCAACAGAAAGCTAAAATGGAAGAATGCAAGAAGGATTCTCTTAAGATTTGATTTCTTAAATATTTATAATTTCCCTGCCACCCAATCTCCCTTTTGGAAGCATTATTGGGTATATATGACTATTTTCTTTATATCCTCATTGCTTAGTACAATATCTGGCACATAGTAGGAACTTAATAAATACTTATTGATCGATCAATTGATGTATGTTTGAGGATGAGATTACCACAGGGTACAGTTCTTCCTAAATCACTGAGGTAAAGCCAGTTGAAGAAAAATGAAAATACATTGAGTTAAACATTTCTAGTCAGTTTCCCATGCCTTTAAAGTTTGTTTTCCTTTAAATTTTTGTAGGTATTCCTTTCTCCTTGCCATAATGTTTTACAGATTTTTATATTTCCCACTGGTTTCAGCAACCAACAATAAGCATACCTGTAAAAGATATAGTCAGGAAAGATTGAGTCTGAGTAATAGCAAGGACCTGATTTGGTGGGAACTCTAGGGTGAAATGTAAGCCACCCTTCTCCTGGGGTCACTGTCAAAAATAAATACTTAACAGCAATCTTATAAAGTTGTTCTAAGGTTTAATGTGTTGTTTACCCAAAACTTGGGTAAGTATCAGCACCTCTCCTTCCTCTGATTCACAGAATCTATAGCTTTCTTCAAAGTTCAATCGAATGGCTGCCTTTTATAGGAAACTTACACTGATCCTCTCCTAATTTCTAGTCCTGTCTCATTCCACTGTTTACTTCTGTGACACCTTTGAAATTAATTTAGTATTCTGAATAAAGAATTGGAAAAGTCAAGGTAAATGGAAAAACTATCTTTCTGATGCTAGTTAAAACAACAATTTCTTGTTGGAATCAATAAATCATACACCAAACAAGTCAATATACTTATATTAATTGATAACAGAGTAAGAACAATACATTGCTTATATTCTAGGACTCAGCCATGTGTGTGGACAAGAAATCAGAAAATGTGAGACTCTAAGTGACATTAGAGCTCATTTCATCTGACAACCCCTCATTTTACAGATGAGAAATTGGAGGTGAAATGACTTGCCTAGAAGTCACATAGCTGAACAGTGGTAGAACTAAGGCTAGAATCTGGGTCTTATTCCTGGTCCATTGCTCAGTCTTCTCAGGGAGAACTGAGATTGCTGATGTAGCAGGATTTCAGAGAAGCATTTACAAGCAGCTTATGTTATGATGTGTGGTGAAAAGTATGGACCTCTTGGCTTGAGTTTAAGCATCTCCTCTGAAAATCAGCATCATTTATTGAGCACCTGCTCTCTTTTGTGCAATGTAGGTATTTATTCTTGGAGTTATCTTTGAGACCTGTGGAACCTTCTTGAATGAGGAAATCCTGTATAAATAGAAGTTTGCTATAAATCACATTAAGTTGCACCCACCAATACTGCACATGCACCATAACTAACCCTCTCCTTTCTGTCCATTTAATATTGCAAAATCCTGCTGTAATGGAGCAATTAACTGGGCAGTGGACATTAGCCCAGCATTTCTTGTTCTCTTTCTCTTGCCTCTTTCCACCCCCCTCTCTATAGATATCTCTCCCTAACTGCTTTCTGTCTTCCTCACCTGCTTTCCCCTGTGTTCTAAGACCCACAGAGGAATCCTCATTCCTCTAGACAAATAGTGCCCTTATGCATTAGGCTCCCCCCAAAATCAACAAATACTTATTAAGCATTTATGATGTGCCAGGAACTATGTGCCAGGCTCAGGTCTCTCTCACTTTTCTTGTTCTTGAGACTGCCCCAGATGTTCTGCCCTGTCTGCCTTTGCATCCCTAAGATTCTGGACTGGCTCTGCTTCAAGACTTTCTCTTCCTGTACCTCCTTATCTGCACCCAGGTTTATCCCAGGCGTTCTTCCTTGTTCTGCTTCACTTAATCATTCCCACTGATTATTCAGCACTCCATCCTCTCTTTGACATATGTTTGGCACATTGAAATTTAAGAGAGACATTTTTTTTTTGGTTTGATAGGGAAAAAACCTTAATTAACCATTAGAGTTTGTACAAAAGAGACTTGATTGACTTCAGGAGGTAGAAAACTCATCACTTTGAGATCTTTAAGCAGAGGCTACATTTTGGTAAACAAGGCAGGGCAGGGATGACATAAAGAAAATTCTTGTTCAGAACTTGCCTGGAATAAATGACCTTTGAGATCCCTCTTAATTCTGGGATTCTATGATTTGTAAGATGTGGCTAGCCACAGAGAATAAATGCACCTGACACTTTCAGGGTTTTTTGGAGGGACAGGGATGAAGGGGGTTGTTTAGTTTGAGCTCCATAAGTTCAAGTAAATTAGCAATTAAAGCAATGCTTGAAGGAGAATAAGTTTTATATATGTCTCCAATGCTGAGGAGTAAGCAGATGCTGTGATTGGGGGAAATGGGAAGGAAATCTGGGGAAATATTTATACATACATATATATTTACATATAAACAAATAATTAACATATTAGATATACTATACATTTTATAGTATAGCACAACATGTAACAATATATTATATATATTTTAGTATATGATAGTATATAGTATATTATAATTTAATATAATATATACTCCATCACATAATATATATTAAATAGTATGTATATATCATATAGTACTATATATTTTATACTATATTATAATACATAGTATATAGTACACCACATTACATGTAGCATATAGTATATCATAATAGACAATATAATAATTTATAATATATCCCCAAATCTTTACTTCTCCTCATATATGTAATATATAAAAAACATATATACAAATATATACATACTGTATATAAACATATGTGTGTACTTACATATAATACAGATATAAAGCCCAAGCAGATGTAAAATTTCCACATTCAGGTAATATTAAAGCTGGAAGGTATAGGAGGTCAGTCAGTGAAAAATCATGAATGAGATGGAGTGCTATTTGTGAGAAGCAGAGGACAGTTTGGCTAAATTGCAGGGGCAGGAGCGAGATCCACGTACAATGAGGTTGGAAAGATAATCGTGTTGGATACAAAAGCACCACCAGGATGAAGATTATCATATACTAAGGGGTCAGTGGATTGTTGAATCTCTTAAAAGGATACTGAAGCAGCTTTTCTTTTCTTTTTAAAAAGCAAATTATTTTTTGGTTTTTCAATGAATCTAAATGGTAGGCACATCTATTTTATGAATAAAATGAAAAGAAAATTAGCCAACTAAATTTTTGGAGGCTAGTGTTTTGGGGCAAACATTGTACCATAATTAATTTTTCAACGTACAAGCTGTTATTCATTTCTTTAGCATTAATTAACATATGTGTTTTCCTCGGGTAGGAGATTTTATTTAAAAAACTGTAGGCCAAGATAAATCCTTTGAAGACAGATGGTTCATTTACAGAATGGAAAGAGAAACATGGATTTACATTACCCCATTAGCAACTTTTCAGAGGGAAGCAAGGTAATTACAATTATGTAATGCAATTTGAAAAACCCTATACTTTGAATGCCTCAGCATGTCTTATAAGAATATGTAAAATTTTGGTTCAGATATTATAGCAGCAAACAGTTTAAAAAATGATTTAATTGTATTTTGACCTTATTCATACACTTTGTTTTGACAACTCAGAAACTTCCTAAGAAACTCAAACTAATCTCCCATATAAGTACATTCCCAGAAAACAGTTCATCTTGTTAATGGGAAGGAGGGATGAGCCTTTTTAACTTTGACAATATGAATTAACATTGACCATTGTAATTGATCACAGTTCTGTTGCCTTTCAATGTAAACTTTATTTATATTGTTGGAGTCACTGTGTATGTTGTTAATTTGATTCTGCTTTTCTCACTCTGCATTTACTTCACATATCTTCCTATACTTCTTTGAATTTTCATATTTATGATTCCTTGGAGTGTAGTAATAGTCAGGTATTAATCAATAATCAACAAATACCTATTATGTACCAGATAAGATGCTTGATATAGTAACTTTCACATACCAGAATTTATTCCATCATTCCCCAGTTGTTGGGAACATATTTTGTTTCCAGCTTTTTAATACAAGTAATGCTGCTTGAGTTATTTTTGTACAGACAAGTCTTGCTCTCAACAGATTTCTTGGAGTATAAATCCAGTAATAGATTCTCTGAGTCAAATATGATGAACTAAGGCAGCCATATGTTGACAGTGTTAACAATAGAGAGGGTTACTATCTTTTCAGGGTACATATGTGAGTTGTGACAAAATGTCCTGAGGTCTGTCAAATCTGAGAACCACTACAGATTTCTGGTGATTCATATGAGGACATATGATGCTGTCAGAGGGAACCTAGAAAGCATCACAAGAGATTATAAAGTCTGGAGCAAGAAACTGAAGATCTTAGGGGCATAAGTAATCTTTATTCATAACAAGAGCTTCAGAAAAGAAAAGTAAGTTTAGGAAGTGACTAACTGGTTTGAAAGATGGTATTTGACTAATCTTTCTAGACTAAGGCTTAATTATAGATTCTTAGAAAGGAATGGAGTACACCTAATGAGAACTAATAAAATATTAGAAAAATATATAGTAATCTTGCAAATCTAAGCAAGAGAACTTTAAACTAAAAAAAGAGGAAAGGGAGAAAAACTGCTAATATTTACCTAGTTAGATTGTAGCATAAGTAGCACTTATAACATAGCGAGAATAGTAGTAGAGGCATCCAGTAATTTCCAGGAAACAAAAGCCAAGAAAGGAGCAAGAAATAAAATATATTGTTTCAGATCTGTATCTACCTATCTATCTATCTATCTATATGTATATATACACACACACACATATATATATATGTATACACACACACACACACACACATATATATATATATACACAATGTGTATATACAACTTATGGGCAATAGTCAAAGTAAACTGATTGTGATTCTGATGCTAAAGCAAATTGGACCTCATAGTCTTCACTGAAATTTGACAGAATGGAAACCAAGAATAATGGATAAATCTGGAAGGACCCACTTTCTTCAAGAGAAACTGAATAAAGGATCTGGGAGGAGATAAGTAGCAAAGTGCAATAAAGATCTGTCCTCATGGCAAGAAATCTAGGAATCATAGTAAGTAGAGAAATCCGGATAGCATTTGAGTAGCTATTAAGCAGGGGGGAAAATAAAAGCAATGTTGTCATTGGAATGGATCAAAGACCACCCTAAATAAAAGGAGGAAATAGATGAGAATATTTGAAAACATATCACAAATATGGTATCAAAGCATTTACTATTAGTAATAGCATTCATTATTGACATTCACCAATTGTCCCATTATCTGCTAGAATTCTTTCTTCTCCAACAGAAAAGAAACTAACAAATTCCTAGCATGACTTAAAGATAGATTACATCACCTGAAACTTGTGGGAAATGATGAGGGAAGTTGGTATTCTGAAATTGAATAAGTTTGAAGAACAGTTGGTACTTCTCAGTACACTTTGGTATTTACACCTCATCAGAACCCTAGTAGTCTCTGAATCTCTGATTGAATGCTAAAAGGTAGAACAAAAACTTCTCTCAAAGCCTCCCTATAAAGCTCAGAAGTCCATCCAATTGTCCATTTCTTGACAGCTTTACTCTTTGCATTCTATTCTATTATCATTATGGTCACATCTAGAACCCTCTCTTTCTCCCTCCTGCCCAGCTTAGCATACCCTCATCAGAAAAGGTCCTGGGCTCTATAAGGAAAGCAGAATTGAAGCAGCTCAAAACAAAATGGATAAATTTAGAGAATCTACCCCAAATGTTCACATGGACTACTTGTGTCTGAATTCTGATTGAACATTCCGAGCTTATATTGGTCTGAGAAGCCACAGTCGGACACACTGTAACCTGACTCTAACATAGTGATGTCTCTTTGGTCCTCTTCAAGAACTAAGGACAAGAAATCCTCCCCCCCCCCTTAGCTTCCTTTTGTTTGTTTTCTTCCCCAGTTAGTCTAATATGTATTCTCAGTAATTAGCACATAGGAAATGCTTGAGAAATATGTATTGAGTCATATCGTACTAGTTACTGGAATAGAAATGATGAGACTGTAGTGGAGAAATAGTTCTATTTTCTATCCAACTGATCAATCAACTTAGGTTTTTGAAAATCATGTACAGAAGAAGGCAAAAAAGGCAGGTAATTATAAATACAAAAAACATGATGTGATTCTGTAAGAATGATATTAGGAATACAAAAACTCAGTAATATTTGGACATGGCTAATGCAAGAATTTATTTTGCTTTGTAGTAGTCAGTTTTGTCCACCTCCTTGTGACCTCATTTGGGGTTTTCTTGGCAAAGATATTGAAGTGGTTGGCCATTTCATTCTCTGGCTCATGTTACAGAGGAGAAAGCTGAGGCAAGCTTAATTAAGTTGTTTGCCCAGAGGGTCATAGAACTAGTTAAGTGTCTGAGGCTGGACTTGAACTCAGAGTTTCCTGAGTCCAAGCTTACCTCTCTATTCACCGCACCAAATAATCTCTGCCTATTTTGTTTTACTGTATGTATTTGTATTGATCTTTGTTGGAGATGGGGATGGGAGAAAGGTTAGAAATGAAAATAAAATAAAATTGAATTAAAAAAACTTGGCATAGTAAAAACTAAGGTTAGTTGGGAATGTTTAGGATTGTAAAAATGATGAGACTGATAAGTATCAGCTCACACACATACGTTTTTAAGGTTTGAAAAGTGTTTTATGCATCTATATGTATATGTATATAGAGATTCATTTGGTGCTCACAGTGACTCTGTGAAGTAATTGCTGTTATTGTTCTTATTTTATAATTGAGGAAACTGAGGTTCATCAACATTAAGTAACCTGCCCATGGTTATAAAACTAGTAAGTGTCTGAGGCAGTATTTGAATTTAGGTCCTCCTAACTAGAAGATTAAGTACTCTAAGCACTGTACCATCACATTCATGAATAAAGGTTTTCTTAGACACTTTTAAGCACAGTGACAAGTGTTGGAGATACTAATAAAAGTAAAGAAGATAGTTACTGTCCTCAAGGAGCTCCCATCTTAATAGGAAGCTGAAAGGAGGAGAGAGAACCTAGAAGTGATGACTGGAGAGTGAACCGTGTGATGTGGAGATGTTGGAGAAATGGTGTGGAGATCTGATAATGGGCAAGTTAAAGTGAAGGCTCATTACTCAGACCCTGACAGTCCAGGGGCCAGAGTGCTAGCTTCTGGTAGGAAGATGAGGATAACAATAAGCGAACAGGTATAGAACCACTGTTCAGGTGAATAGTGCAGTGATTTGGACAACAGAAATAAGTCAAAATCATTCAACTTTATTTTGCTTCTTTTTCTGCTAAGGAGAATGATACTTGGAATGGAAAGGAAAGAAGCTATTTATGTAAGACAATGTCTAGTAACCAAGTTCATATGAACCATATCCTAAGGTACTGAGAAAATTGGTAGCTATGTCTAAGTCACTGTCAGTGACTTTTAAAAGACCTTGAAGAATAGTTGAGCAAATGTTTCCATGTAGAATTTGCAAATTTGACAGCAGTAAGTTTGACTTTCATTCTTGATAAAATTCTACAATATGATCAAAGTGATTGTGAATTTCTAGGGGGAAAATGGTGATCATAAAGACCCGGGATGATTTCATTAAGAAGTCATGGCAGACAATTCTCATTTTCTTTTTTTAACAAAGTTCCTAGATTTGTAGATCAGGGAAATATAGTAGCTTTAGGTTACCTAGAGTTTAGCAAAGCATTAGACAAAATCTCTTTTGTCCTTTGAGAGTTGTAGGCTGGATAAGTTTAGGTAGCTAAAGTTGGGATAGTAAGATGGCACAGTGGATAGAGCGCTAGACTATCAGGAAGACTCATCTTTCTAAATTCAAATCTGACTTCAGATACTTACCTATATGCCCCTGAGCAAGTCACTTAACCCTATTTACCTCAGTTTCCTCATCTATAAAAGAAGTTGGAGAAGGAAAAGGCAAACCATTCTAATATTTTTGCCAAAAAACAAAACAAAACACCAAACCTCAAATGGGACCACGAAGAATCTGACACAAAACAAAAGTTAAGTTGGAATTGTTTTTATGACTAAGCCCAAAGAGAAAACACTACTAGATAAACATCAAGTTGGAGGGGAGTCTCTAGTGTAGTTAAATCAGGATCCTTTCTTGATCTTGGGCGGTTTAGTAAAACTTATTTTTAGTAAAAGTACTTTTGTACTTTTAAGGTATGGATGGCATACTTAACAAACTTGTAGATGAGAGGAAGCTGAGAGAGACAGATAACTCACTGGATGACAGAGGCAGGATCCAAAAGACATTTTGTGATTTTTGTGTGTGTACATGCACATATCTGTGAGGATACTGTCCAAGATCACATAGCTAGGAAGTATTAAATGTCTGAGGCCATAGTTGAACTCAGGTCCTCCTGACTCCAAAGCCGGCCTCTATCCACTGTACCATCTGTCCCCCAAGAAACATTTAGACAGACTAGAACAAAACTTGATCATATCTGGAGTGTTATATTCAATTCTTGGAGTCAGTTTTTTAGAAGGACATGGGCAAGCTGGAGAATACTCAGAGGACATTGAACAGGATGGTGAGGGAACCTAAGACCATAACTGATGAGCATCTATTAAAGCAACTGAAGATAAAGCTCTAAAGAAGACAATGAACTGCTGGGAGCTGCTTTGAAGTATTTGGAGGGCTGCCATATGAAAGAAGAATTTTATTTGTTTTCTTTGGCCAAGAAGGGAGCTAATAGCACTGGGTACTCTATAGAGGTTAGTCATGATGTTAGCAAAGACTTCCTGATATTAGAACTATCCAAAAGAGGCATGGGATGCCTCAGGAGGCAATGTATTCTACTTTCTTTGGAATCTTCAGGCAAGAGCTTGATGGCTACTTCTTATGGTGTTCTTGATCCTTGTAGATTAGAATGATATGTCTCTCCTGAGGTTCTATCATTCTGTGATAGACATAAGTAACTATATTGGATAGAACTTAGCCAATATATGTTGCTATTTCAATAAAGTTACATTATTAGAGAAAAAAACAATGGTTCTGTATTATTAGGTTATACATGGAATAAATAGTCCTGTTGGGTCCACATTATCCTAATTGTTACCATAGTCTAACTATTGACACATACTATAATTAGAAACATTAAGTCTGTGAAATAGTGAGCAATGAGTGTACTTTGTAAATCCCACTTGGGGAAGACCTGGGACATGGATGCTGTGAGGACTAAATAATGTTTATCAAGTCATTTGCAAACTTAAAGCACTACATAAGTTCCAGCTATTATTTTATTGCTATTATTACTAGAAAAAGTTACCTTTTATTTTTGGATAGGTTAGGAACATGAGGCATACTTTAGCCAAAGTGGATGACTAAAAAAAGAACAATATGACAGTTATGATTTGAACTGAGAATCCTAGACTCATTGTTTAGTTCAGCAAACACACAGAAGTAAATTATTATGAAAATCCTCAAACATCACTACAGTTTCTCTATCATGTGTTTGTCTTAAAGAGAAAAGCAAGCAAAGTCTTTAGTGCCTCCACTTTTGCTCTGATTCTTGTTGCCGACAATTAGCCTGAGCATTGCTCTGATATGCTAATTTTTAGCACAAAGAGAAAATTGATTTATTTCAGGGTTGATACATCTTAGCATTAAAGTGGAAATAATTTCATTGAAAATATGAAAAATGATCATTCACCTTAACAATTGAATGAATGGGTTGACATTTGTGAGACTAAAATATTCAATATGTAAAAGAATTTTCATATTGAAAAATAAATCATTAGCCTAGCTATTTCTAAGCTCGATTTTTAAAAACTTGGATATATCATTAATACATTCCCTTTTATTTTCAATTGACTAGGGCAGCTACTGTCATAGAAAAAGAGAAAATTGCTTCCCCTGATACTTGACAGACTCACACCCACAATTCTCCCTCCCTTTCCTTACTTCCTTAGCAGGCTAAGATTCTGACCCATAATGAGCAGAAGCAATAAGGGAGAGACAGATTGAGTCACGTATCTGATGTGGTCCACAGACAGCAGACCCCAGGCATATCAGAAATATTCCGAATGTCTCACAGTTCTTTTCAGATCTGAATGTATACACATAGGAGACAAGCAGGGCAAAATAATTCAAATCCACATTGACTGTAGATTTTTGCCTTGCAAATGAATTTGGATTTTGATTTGGCTGTGCATTAAACAAATGGATTTGCATTCATCTCTGCAAAGCAACAGCTCTTTCCCAGGCCAAGCATTTTGATGGATCCAGATGACAAGACATCTGGAGTTTTTATTTGTTTGGCTTTAAAAAAAGAGAGAGAGATTAGATACAAATCCATTCAAAACATCTGAGTCTTTAAAAGTGAAAATTTTTGAAACAGTATTTCTGAAATCTTAAGATCCATTCAAGTTAAGATACAGCAGAAAGAGCACTAGAATGGAAAGACTTATTTAATCTCACTGTGCCTCAGTTTCCTTGTTTGTTCATTGAAGACAGTATAGCTTGCATTACATACTTTGCATAACTGTTTTAAGGAGTGTTACAAATTGTAAAATGCTATAAACTCCTGTACTTTCATTATTGTAAGGTAGAAGATCTGATTATTTTTATACAATGTTAGAAGTAACTTTTCTCAAGGGTGATAGTAGAGAGAGAACCATGTTGGTACATACTTATATCTATGTTACTGTAAACATGAGGTATGCTCCAAATGGTAATGCAAGAGGAGAAAACTCAAGACCAAATAAACTACTATGTCTCCTAATCTCTCTTCAAGATATTCTCCTAACCCTTCCCAAGGGACTCTTCTTGAATGACTGAATGCTTTCTCACTAGTCTATTGTAGTCCTCCGAGTCAGAAAGATCTGAGTTCAAATTTATCCTCTGACATATTGACTGTGGAACTCTTGGCAAGTCACTTAATTTTCAAGAGTTTTAAGCAACTCAACTCTATGTTGCAATGCAGGTGCCCATCTGTACTTGTAGAGAGGGGTGTTCTCACTGAGGAGTTCCCAGGTCTAGTTTTTAATCCCTATCCCTCACTATCAATGCTGTCAACCACCCAACCAACCCATACTCCCTAAATAATCCAATGGAAATTTTCCAGCCATTAGTTTCCAATCACTGCTGCTATTCCTGCCAGTGATGAGTGTGTCCAAGGATAGTAACTCCTACATAGCATCAGTAGTTATTCTCTCTCTATCACCCTAATAAATAGATGAAAAAACACTGAGGAAGGAATTAACTTTGTGTCAAACACTGAGCTAAGTATTGGACAGGAGAAGAGTATTCACCCAGAATGAAAGATATTTTTTTCCCTAACTCCTCTGAAAAAAACCCAAGGCTTTGGGATGATCCCTTCTACCTCCTCTCCCCACCCCAAGATGTTCCTGAATATGATAACATGTCTGTTTTCTTTATGTTCCTGAAGTCATGGGAAAATATTGGTTTATTTATCTAAATTGCCCTGACTCCTTCATCATTTCT
Organism: Myrmecobius fasciatus; assembly: GCA_023553655.1. Taxonomy (NCBI): domain Eukaryota; kingdom Metazoa; phylum Chordata; class Mammalia; order Dasyuromorphia; family Myrmecobiidae; genus Myrmecobius; species Myrmecobius fasciatus. The sequence goes on along the minus strand of JAJPUD010009311.1, from coordinate 26,088 downwards.
GAAAAGAAGAAATTTGGAGGGATTGAAGGGAAGGAAATCCAGTGTCACAAGTCCTCAGAGCTTAATGGCAATAAAGGCAGTAAAAGTGTCCTCATTTAAAGATGTTTAAGAAGAAGGATTGAATCTAAATCTCAGGGAATTATCCTGGCTCTTTAGAAGGACTAGCGAGACCATGTGAGGAATACTGTGCAAGTTTCAGTCACCTTATTATAACAGGATATTACAGAAATGGAGAAGGTACAGCAGAGGGCAATGAGTACCACATAGGGATTTAAGGATTTTAGCTATTCAGAGTGGTAGTCTTTGGCAAAGAAGAGATTAAGTGGGAACCTCATTGAAGTATATACAATTCTAAGGGGAATAGAGAGGATAATTGTTTCAAGGCTATTTGAGCTAGTGTCAAATATAAGAACTGAGGTTAGTAACTTGGGCTAAGACAGTGAATTGAGGCAGGCAGACTTTCTTTCTATTGGGAGAAAAACTCAAAAAGCACATATAAAGATGATAAAAATAAGAAATCTAGTGTTTCTGTTGGAGAAAACTAGTCATTTTTCCAATTTGGTACAATTATTTGACATACCCAGAGTGTTGTTAATTTTTTTTCTTTTTGAAAAATGATGTCCTGGGGATAGAATTACAATAGGAAGGGGTTAGTTATAGTGTTTATCATTTTTAAGAATTTAGGAGGTAAATCATTAACTCCAGAAAAGGGATAAATGATTAAGAGCTTCTTGGCTTCCCTTTACCTCAAAGGCCCTGGTTTCTTGAGCTGAAACTGCCAGAATGTCATATTACCATTCATTGTCACATACCACCTGCCGTTCCTGGCGGAATACCTACTTTTCATCACGCTATTTAACTTCCCAAAAATGATTTCCAATGTGCTAGTTACCACTTTACTAGATAAGATATGTTTTCTGGAAAACAAATATAGAGTATTTTAAAGTATTGATCGCAAGCAGTGGGCTGTTCCAACATGACCTTCAGGAATGGCATTTAGGAGGTTGAAAGTATAAAATGGATATAGAGGATTTCTGCAGTTGGCTCAGACAGGCAACTGCTGAATCTGCTTTGTTTAAAGGAAGTAAAAAGGAGTTAGGTATATGGATTCAGCAGCTTGTGATCCAGAATTCACCTTTCCCACCGGGCAATGGACTCTCTCATTAGGGCTGTTCTGCCTGCAGAGAAAGCCATTTAAGCTGAGAGAATCCTGACTCTATTAGATAATGCTCAGACCAAAAGATTGGACATCTAATAGATGGAAGGAGCTTCAATTATTCTTAAACATCAGGGAATGATGCCAATGATAATCTGTTCCCCTTCCCCCTTTAAAAAGAAGAAGGTGCTAAGTTCCATTAAGATGATAGATTCGGTAAAACTTCAGCCTTGTTCTAATGGTCCTGCAGGAAGTTCATTCAAGTAGTCTTGTATTGATTGGCCTGGCAGATACACCAGAAGAGGGTTCATTATAAGAGAATTTAAGTGAGAAACATTGGCCTACTCAAACTACTTAGACTGGATTTTTTTCTAGCTCTTATTTTGCTTTCTGCAATTTTTCTTATGTATTGCTAAATAAATGATGAAAAATTATCTTGGAAAAACCCTAAAAGCATACCAATAGCATGCTTTATCAGTGATGACTTTATTTTGCTAATGTTATTTTAACCACTAGGTGGTGTCGCTAGCCATTATCCTGATCCTATTCATCAAATAAGATAATATTTGTAAAGTGCTTAGCATAGTAGTAGGCACTTAATTAGTGTCTCCATCAAAAGAAATTGAACACGGGGAAATCTCATGAATACTCTAGCAGTTATGAGTTACACCACACTAAGGGGTGATGGTCTGGGAAGTATCAGACTTTCTAGAGAATAGATGACCTTATAAGCCTTATTTCTGCTTCTTCTTGGGTGACCAAATCCACACATTAGTCAAATTCCACTTTAGATACAAGTAAATTAGTTAGTATAGATTTATGAAATCCAATAACTCTGAGCTCCTACTTACTTGGAGCTCTGTTCCCACTTTGATTATGCTATATTTTAGTAAATCCTGGTCATCTGACCTTGGTATAATAGAACTGGTCCATCCACAGAAATAGAAAAGCATGCTTGTATATATAGTAAAGCATTATGTATATAGCGTTTTATTTCTTCACATAAAATCAATAAAAATAATTATATATTTGTGTATATATATATATATATGTATATATATATACATATCCAGTTGACTCCCCAAAAGTACATAGACATGTTCCAAACCCAGAAGTTCCACGAAAGACATATTATAGTTTTTTTGGTCTCACATAAGTAGGTAAAGGAGTGTAGATAATAGAACATAGTTCAAAAATGATGCTAGGTTCGCAGCATCCAGTAGGGCCAGTTGCTAAATAAAGGTCTTAGGAATTCAGACTCTGAGACTCGAGTTTATCTAGATGTGGCTTCCAGAAAAGCAATGGCCATCTCTAGAGTCTCTTCCACCCACCCTTCTCCAAGAGAGACTTTAATTCCTGACTATTAGGGTACACAATATTAGGACCACAAGACTAACTACTGAGAGGAGGTATGGGGCTAGGACTATATTTATCTAGTTAAATATAATTAGTCTAGGGGAAATATTATTTTAGGTTAAGTAATTCTCTTGATCACTGAGAGGACTGCCCCCCAAGATTTAGGTTTAATTAATTTACTGCAAGGAGATTGTGGAGGGCAACATGACAGTGGAGAAGTAGGGAGGTGAGATAGAGACAGTAAAAAACATCCAGCCGTAGCATGGTAGAATTCAGTCACAATCCATGTAGTAGTATTTAAGGCATGACTGAAAGCTCTCCAGGAGATACAATTCTCTAACCCAGGTCTTTATTTTTCCACTGTGTCCCTACCCTACCCCATCTCCACAAAACTATATCCCATTTTTACAATAAAGGAAGACAGTATGTAGGTTCATTGGACTTTTGGGAAAAATATATTGTGGTAGATTTTTCCATTTTAGTTAATCTTACAAAATGTCTTCTTATAGTAACTACTCAGTCTAACTTTGATGTTTATTCAAATATTAGCATTTTGTTCATTAATAAAATTTTATATGTAAAAGCAATTTTAACATTTGTTTTTAAAAATTAAAAGTTACAGTTTCTCTTTCTGCCTCCCTCCCTGAGATGACAAGCAATTTGATATAGCTTACATTTTGACAGCCATGCAAAGAATATTTCCATATTAGTCATGTTGTGAAAGAAAACACAGATCAAAAAAACCATGAAAAAATAAAGTGAAAATTAGTATGCTTCAATCCAAATTCAGACTCTATCAATTCTTTCTCTTGAAATAGAATTTTTTATCATAAATCCTTTGGAATTATTTTAAATCATTGCATTGCTGAGAATTCATTCATAGTTGATCATCATACAATATTACTGTTACTATGTACAATGATCTCCTGATTCTGCTCACTCTACTTTGCAGTCAGTCTTTCCAACTTTTTCTGAAAGCATCCTGCTTGTCATTTCTTATAGCACAATAGTTTTCCATCATAATAATGTACCACAACTTATTCAGCCATTCCTTATTTGATGGACATCCTCTCAATTTTCAATTGTGTGCCTCCACAAAAAGAGTACTATAAATATTTTTATAAAAATAAATCTTTTTTCTTTTTCTTTTTTTTTGTTATAAAGACCTAGTAGTGATGTTTCTGGGTGAAAGGATATGCAAGTTCCAAATTGCTCTCCAAAATGGTTGGATCAAGTTCACAACTTCACCAATAGTATATTAGTGTCTCAATTTTCCCATATTTCCTCCAACATTTATTATTTTCCTTTTCTGTCATATTAGCCAGTTTGAAAGGCATGAGGTGGTACCTCAGAGCTGTTTTAATTTTCATTTCTCTAATTAATAGTTATTTAGGGCATTTTTAATATGTGACTATTGATAGCTTTGATTGCTTCACTTGAAAACTGCTTGTTTACATCCTCGACCAAGCATTTTCAAAATCAAAAAATAGTGATCTCTTTAGGTGGACTCTGCAGCACTCATACAATAAAAGTTTTTGTTGTCTAAAGGAGACTAGACTAGGAGATATTGAAAGAATAAGAAGAAATCTGTCCTCAAACTTTGTTGTTAATTAGTCATTTTCAGTCATGTCCAACTCTTCATGACCCCATTTGGGGTTTTCTTGGCAAAGAGGCTAGAGTGCTTTACTATTTCTTTTACAGCTCATTTTATAGATAAGGAAATTGAGGCAAATAGGGTTAAGTGACTTACCTAGGGGCACACAGCTAATAAGTGCCTCATGTCAGATTTGAACTCAGAAAGATTAGTCTTTTTGACTCCGGGACCAGTACTTTATCCATTACACCACATAGATACCCCACAGTCATATAAAACATTCTCAAAGACTCAAGTTTTTCAATTCTGCTATTTTTCCCCTAAGTTTCTTGCTTTTTGCATTGTAGATTGAGAGAGAGAAAGTGTATGTGTATGTCTTTGTAGAACAAGTAAAGATGAAAGAGAGGGAGGATAAAGAAAAAAAGGCAGAGGTGAATTGAAGGTGGAACTAAGAGAACAAATTGGAGACAGAAGACAAGAAGCAGGAAAAGGGAAATAGAAAGATAAGGTAGGTATAAAGGTTATAGAGCTACAGTTAGTCCTATATCTTTTGCTTATAGTAAATCCACATGTTGAAAATAAGACGAAATGTGATTTAAAACACACACACACACATACACACACAGAGAGATAGACACAGAGAGAGACAGGCAGACAGAAAGAGAGAGAGAGAGAGAGAGAGAGAGAAAGAGAGAGAGAGAGAGAGAGAGAGAGAGAGAGAGAGAGAGAGAGAGATTCTTTTGTAGATAGGAGGGAAGGAAGGAAAAGGAAGGGAGCAAGCTAAGATAGTCTTTGGTACTTTGTCACTTTACCTAAAAACACAATTTGTTAACTGATCTTGAGAAATTTTATGCTGTAACATCAGTATTGTAAAGACAAATAACTTTGAGAGACATAAGAACTGTGATCAATGTTTTGACCAACTGTAATTCCAGAGGGCTAATGTCAAATTATGCTAATTATCTACTATTCAATTGCGTTTTTTTTCAGATATGTCTAATTCTTCATGATCCCATTTAGGATTTTCTTGGCAAAGATACTACTGATTTGCCATTTCCTTCTCCAGATTATTTTACAGATGGGAAAATTGAGGCAAACAGGATTAAATGACTTGCCCAGGGTCACACAACTAGTGAATATCTGCTTTCTTTTTTAAAAAATTAATATTTATTGATACTTATGATATTTCAAAACTCTTTTGGGGGGTTTGTTTTGCTTTCTTTCCAAAGTCTTTTGGGATAGCTTTGGATGACTGAACTGCTGAGAAGAATCAAATCTTTCATAGTTGATTATTAGACAATCTTGTTGTTAACTGTGTACAACATATTCCTGGTTCTGCTTGTTTTGCTTGGCGTCAAATCCTGTAAATATTTCTAGGCCTTTCTAAAATCAGCTTGTTCATCATTTTTACAGAACAATAATATTCTATTACTTTTATATACCATAACTTATTTAACCATTCCCCAATTGATGAGCATTTATTCACATTTTCCAATTCTTTGCCACCACTAAAAGAACTGCCAGGAACATTTTTGCACATATGGATGGATCCTTTTCCCTCCTTTATGATTTCCATGGGATACAGACTCAGTAGTAGCACTGCTATATCAAAGAGTATGCACAGTTTTATAGCTCTTTGGGTATAGTGTCAAATTGCTCTCCAGCATGGTTGGATCATTTCACAATTCCACCAATAATGCATGAGTGTCTTAGTTTTCCCATCCCCTCCAACATTTATCATTATCTTTATCTGTCATCATAGCCAACCTGAGAGATGCAAAGTGGTACCTCAGAGTTTTTTTTATTTGCATTTCTCTAATAAATGGTGATTTCTTTTTTTTTTACTAAAGCTTTTTATTTACAAGACATATGTATGGGTAATTTTTCAACATTTTATCCTTGCAAAACCTTCTGTTCCAAATTTTCCCTTCCTTCCTTCTACCTCCTCCCCTAGATGGCAAGTAATCTAATACATGTTAAATATGTTAAAACATATGTTAAATCAAATATATGTATACATAGCTATAGTTATCTTGCTGCACAAGAAAAATTGGATCAAGAAGGAAAAAAACAGAGAAACAAAACAAAATGCATGCAAACAATAACAGAAATACTGAAAATGCTATGCTATGGCCCACACTCAGTTTCCATAGTCCTCTTCCTGCGTGTAGATGGCTCTCTTCATCACTGAACAATTGGAATTGGTATCAAAGTTGATTTCAAGCATTTTTTTTCATAAACTAGAAATAGCTTTAATTTCTCCATCTAAGAGTTGTCTGTTCATATCCTTTGACCATTTATCAATTGGAGAATGACTTGTATTCTTATAAATCTGACACAGCTAGTAAGTATCTGAGGTGAAATTTGAACTCAGGTCTTCTTGACTCTAAATCTAGTGCTCTATCCACCTAGATGCCCAGATGATGCATTCAGGATACAGAATCAGACAAGCATTTTTTTTTTGAGATGGTCAATGAGGTAAATTATTTTCCCTAAATAGGAATATTTGTTACAAAGGTTTTGTTTTTTGCGTTTTGTTTTCAAATAGGAGAGAGAGAAAAGGAAGAGAAAATAAGATTTTTGTTAATAAAAATATTAAATAAAAAAAGAAATGAAATGAATTTTTCTTTCCCGAGAAACTGCTAATATTCATTGTATGAGATTAATTTACTCAGTGTCCTTAACTATTTCAAGAGAAACAAAACAAAACAAAAAAAAGATTATGGAGAGGCATGTGATTAGTTCATAGACTCATGGATTTAGATCTGGAAAGGAATTCTACGGACTAATGAGTTATTTAACACCCTCATTTAACAGATGAGAAAACTAAGGAACAGAAAAGTTAAATTACTTGGCCAGGGTCACACAGCTAGTTAAGTGTCTTAGCTGATAGGATTCAAACTCAGGCTTTCCTGGATCCAAGTTGAGTACTTTATCTAGTATCTGCCTTTCTAAATAGTATAAATGATCAGCTGTTTAAACAATACCTTTAGGTTACATGAGGTCAGTAATTATTGTGACAACATATTTTTTGAAATGTGTCTGGTTTTTCCTTTTTTATTTTTAATTTAATTTATGGGATAATACAAAAATTTCTATATAACTAGTAAATTTTTAAAAAGATTGCACTTGGAACTGAAAATCTGTTATATATAGCTTGCTATTCCATTTACATATAATATATATATATATAAATTTCTTTTTTCTTTTTTTCTCTTTTTTTTCCTCCTTTGATGGCTACTATTAGAAACAAATAGGTATACATATGTAAAATCATTTTATACATACTTCTATTTATCAGTTCTTTCTCTGGATGCAGATAGCATCTTCCTTCATATGTCCTTTGTAGTTGATTTGGGTTAATTTGGGTATTTATAATAGTCAAAATGACTTAGTCATTCCAAGTCATTCTTAAAATAATATTGCTGTTACTATATATTATGTTCTCTTCATTTGCTCATTTCACTATTTATTATTTCATGCAAATCTTTCCATGTTTTTCTAAAATCATTGAGCTCATCATTTCTCATAGCACAGTAGTATTTCATCACAATCATGTAACACAACTTATTCAGCCATTCCTTAATTCATGGGCATCCCTGCAATTTCCACTTCTTTGCTACCACAAAGAAAGCTGCAATAAATATTTTTAGAATAGATAAGGTTTTTTCTCTTTTCTTCTAATTATCTTTGGAAACATTTGGAAATATTACAAAATGACAATTACTGGGGTGGTATACCTATGTCTTCAAGTCAATTTACCTGCATCTTTTCCATGAAATTATAATCCCACCCCCATCAGTTAAAAACCAGTTCCTATAGCCATTCAAGTGTGAATTTCCTAAAATTCCCTAAAATCCCCTAGGATTAAAATTTTCTTTTAAATTAACATTTTTATAAAGCTATTGATGAAGAGGGAATATAACAATGGAGCACCTCTTTTTTTTCTTTATGTTTATTATCTATAGAAGGAGGCACTGCATTGTATGAATTGAACACTAAATAACTGGTACCAAATTACTTTTATTTAAAACTTAAACATCAGTTTGTAAATGAACAGATTTACTCCCCTTCACTCTCTTTCTCTATAGACAAATGTTTCTCATGTTTTGAGAGAGAATCTCTGAAACCGTTCTTGAAAGAAAAGTCAAATCAAATTCTACAATAGAAAAGAGTAATGAGTTACAAGGGAAGATCAGAGTCTTTCCCCAGTTGGTTATAGTTAAGAAAACCAGTACCATTCATTAGGAAAAGCAGAATCACTTTCAGCACAAAGAGACCAGCAGATGTCCAAAGTGAGCTCTTTTTCAGTTGTTAGGGATGAAAAAAAAGATGAATTCTCTACTATGTAATTTTATTGCCTTTGGAGTGTTTAAAAAACAAATCAACAATTTCTTCTAGAATTTCTTCTAGAAACAAACAATCATATATAAAGACCAGTAATTCCACCTGGCTTCTATATACCTATGAGATATGGAATACTATATAGTCTCTGAAAAAGTGAAAATAAGTATTACCCAGAGGACAATAGAAAAGTGAAATATGGAGTAATGAACAGGTTGCAAGACAGAACACAAAGAATTATGAAAGAGACAGAAAAAGAAATACGTAAATGAAAACAATTGTGTTGGTCACATAGTGACCAATAGTGATAACTGATGGTCCACGTACTCCCCTGGATTGTTATGATATCAAGAGAAATTAAAGAAGACTCCATCTTGTCAGATGGGACCTCTGTGGTTAACTTATCAGAGAACATGGATGGAGAATGGCACAAGATGGGCAACCATGAAGACATTAGACAGAAGACCAAAAGGATGAGACTTAGAATCAGGTGAACATTTGAATATGAGATTATAAACTATTTAAGAATGGAGGTTTTGGGAGAAGTTTGATATGTTTCTTTGTCTCTTTGAGGTAGACTAAGTCTCATGAAAGGAACCACAATATAGTAGAAAGAGCACTGGAAAAGGCATGGAGTCCAGTCCTAGCTACTTGACACTGTTTTTCATTCTCTGCATGTACTCATTGTTGTTCAATTGTTTCAATCATGTCTGACTCTTTATGATCCAATTTAGGATTTTCTTAGCAAAGATACTGGAGTGGTTTGCCATTTCCTTTTCTAGCTCATCTTAAAAATGGGGAAACTGAGACAAACAGGGCTTTCTTTGACTTGCTCTATTCCCCATACCACCCAGCTGATCTACCTTTATCTATCAATAAATTAACCATTATGTATTTATGAAGTGCCTATTATGTACCAGGCAGCTAGGTGGCCCAATAGATACAGTCTAGAGTCAGGAAGACCCATCTTCCTGAGTTTAAATAGGCTTTAGATGCTTGCTAGCTGTTTGACCCTGGGCAAGTCACTTAATGGACGTTACAAAGAATTGGGCAAAACAACAACAAAAAGATTCAAACCTAGGTTGTCTGACTCTAGTCCATTGCTCTTTTACTATATCATGGTTCCCTCTTTGACTGTTTCTCCTGCTTAATGGTGAGAAGAATGCTATGGTTATCTCATTAATTGAACAGTCATTGGGTCAACAAGTACCTAACCTCTTCTGGAGGGTGCAGCTCCACTGTGTGATTCTGATGGATGTAAAGTCCAAATCCAACATCTGGTCAGTGCCCAATTAAATCACGTGGGGGAGACCACATATTTTTAAGGCATGGATTGAAGGCAATGAGTGATATCTGCAAGAATGGGGACAAAAAGCTCCAGGTGCATCTTCCAATGTGGAAGTCAACTACCATTCTGCAGAACAATGAGGACAAGTAAATAAAAATGGGTCTGAGAAGAGGTTTTTCTTAAAATAGAAAAATAAAACCCAAGCCAGCACTCCAGGTGACAATTTATGGGCTTGCAAATGTTTTCAGAAGTCTTTTTAGAGTTTTGTGTTGAATCTTTATGGAAGGTGTAAAATCCTTATAATGCCAGCATTTTATGAACAGCATCACTGGCAGCTGCTTTTACCCTGAGCCTTGCTTTCAGGAGATGTGGCTTTCCCTTCATTTATTCATATCTTTTCCAGTCCATCAAAAATAGACAAGATGTAACAGGACAGTCCATTTGTCCTATTCTTTTGGAGGAATAATTGCCAGAAGCACTTTCCGGTTGTCAAAGTCTCATCAATGTGACTCTTGAGCCTCTCTGAGTTAAAGAGCTCACCGTTTCTACCTCTCCAAGGAGTCCTTGCCCATGACCCCTAACACAAGGGTAGTTGGGTCAGAAGGAGTGACTCTCCAAGATTCAAGGCTATTCAAAGGGCAAAAACAGAAGTGAAAAAGAACAGATGGAAAACTTCAAAAATAAAAAGGCATGGATGATCTTTCTCAAACGTCAGACTTCTGAGAAGAGTAGAGAAGGCTCTAGTTTACAAGATATTCTGAACCATATGTATGCATTAATTAAAAGAATGGGAAGGAGGAGGAGGGGATCTGAGAAAATAACAAGGCTTCAGTGTATGCGTGCAATGATTTTTCATTCTGTTTCGCTTCAGCTCTGCCCCTGCAACAGAGGATCTAATCAATCTGCCGGCTATTAAGTTTGTTAATTGATAATGCATACTAATTAGGCTGTGCGCAGTTACTTAAGAGACTTTGCTAAGGTGATTGTAGGCACAAGTCCAAATGGAGTTTAAAGTATTCTGTGTGAGGTTAAAACCCATCAACCAGAATAGATGGATTTTATATTATAACAGAAGGCACAACATACCCATAAGTATTTAATGTATTGCACAGTTATCCATTATTACATATTTTAACTCTACAAAATAATTAAAAATATAAAAACAGCTACTAAAAACTCTAACGAAATCACATTGGTGGGGGGGATGTTTGGAAGTGTCAATAAGAGAGTGCTATTTTCTCATCAAGGTAAATGTTTAATTTTCTCATTTGTGGTTGGGAGTAGTGATGGTTAGCGGGGAAGGAGGCTTTGTTAGGCTCCACACCTATCTATCCACAAGGACCCTTGGAAAAGCAAGCTAATTAGAAGGCCAGATCTCAGAGCCCTTTCATTGGAGGCAAGACTCCACAGGCTACAGTGTTGACCTATGGAAGCATGTCACTTGGCAACCCAATAAAAGCATGCTCATCAATAAGTATTGGACTTACTTGCTCTTCTGGCTCACTTTCTTTGGAAATCTGCCACTTTTGAACAGCCTAATGTGGAGTCCAACTCTTAGAATTAGAAAAACCATCTTGGACAATGCCCAAATGAATTCCAGGTTTGCTTCCTACTTTAAGAGGTTTGAAGGGTTTCAGCTTATGTCTAAGGAAGGGATGCAGGTCTGGGTCTGGCTTCTGTTATGGAATCACTGGGAAGTCACTGGGAAGGCAAGATGGTGTCAGGAATAGCCTAGCCAATTCAGAAATCATTCCAGAATGGATCCATGGACTTGACTCAGAAAAGGAATCCTTTGAATTCCTCAAAGAGACTGGAAATTTATTCATCCTTGGATTTCTCTAAACAAGGGAGACCTTGGACTTGAGTCAGGTTTTTCTGGGGCTATAGCCTCTCATCCTCTTGGAGTTGAGCTCAAATCAAGACACTCTCTTGATAAAGAGGCAAAATGATAAAACTGAACTATTTCTTTAGCTGAACTTCAATCTGTGTGGGACTACACAAGGAAATGGAATTTGCCTGACATGCACTGCTCCCCTCTTCCCATGCTGGACATAATTGACAGAGGGAAGGCACTAGAATTAAGGAGAATTGGGAAAGATTTCCAGAAGAAGGTGAGAGCAAGAATTGTACCTTTTTATATTCCCAGGTTTTGGGCATATATTAGGTGCTTAATAAATGTTTGTTTTCTGGCTGAGTAAATGTCATATTAACAATTAATAAGGTCTAATTGTAGAATTTACAGAGTTGAAAATGAACCTTAAGATAATCTTATAAAACTCCATCATTTTAATAACTGAGACTGAGAAATTAAGTGATTTACATCCACACCTAGTTAGTGACAAAGACCCAGATAAGAAACTTCCTAACTCCTAGTCCAATACAATCCTATCTTTGTCCCTTCTCACCCTTTTAAAATTTTTTAAAAAAATTTGCATAACTTTATTTTATTTTTTAAGTGAATAGCAAGTAGTAGTACATAATTATGGCTCCATATACTACCATCTTTTTTCTCTATCCTACTATGTTATGGAAATGCTTGTTTCACTTCTTAAATTGAGAATAAGATAATTTTTAAAAGAAGCACTTTAAAGAAGTTTAAAGAATCAGGAGAGTATTTAAATTTCAAATCAATGGGTCAAGATAGTTTTCAAATGTAAAGACTTAAAGGATCATATTTTTTAAATGTATTTCACATGCAGCTTATTTCATTCTTCTAATAGGAGGATGTATATAATACAATTTCTATGAAAAAAAATTGTTACACATTGCTCTGTGTTGTAGGGGGCAGGACAGGAAACTTGATGTTCATAAAAATTCAGCAAGGCAAATGTTGGAACTGTAGGTTAGAGAGCAGTGGGAAGGGAAAGAAGAAGGATACAGAATGAAGATAATGAATCCTATTTTCTACCATGGAGGCAGGGACTTTTGTTTGATCTCAGCCAAACCCCAAGCTTTAGCAACAGAAATTTGGAATTTTCCAGTGTTGGTGAGAAACCTAAATGCTTTGTACTCTCAGAGGGTCATCATTGACTCTGGGCTCCTTGGTTTGAATTATTTTGAGATGGCTAAATTTAATAGCTTAAGGTAAAGAAAATTAATTTCTGAGTAGTTATTTGCAATCATCTAATTGGAAGGACTTATGCTTATGAACCAAACATTTTTAACTTGATAGGATAACTTTATTCCAGATTGGGGTGAGGGAAGCCTGTGAGATGAAATAAGCCATTTCCAAGGATGATTTGTTCAAGTTAGGATTTATCTGAGTGCACTGACTGCATATATTTAAAATAGGACATTCATGGCAATGGGGCATACCAAGCAATAAATGGCATTTAACAACCACCAAAGTATTTATTGCAAGCATACATCAGTGACACAAACGTTTATTCTTATTAAAACCAAAAGATGAGTGCAGGCAAAAAGAATTCTAAGCATTTTGAAAAAAAGAAGAAGGGCTGCTATTTTTCCTCCAGGAGAAGAGAGCTTGACAGGGCCTCATATTCTGGTATACCAATAATGTCAGTTAGGGAATATTGAAAAGGATGAGTAACTCATTAAGAATGAGCTTCATTTTTTTAAATTAATGGTTTTTCAAAGAAGTTGCATGCATAGGAAATGTGGGTGAAATAGTACATACATAAGATGGAATCCAATAGCGTATAAATAAATTTGAGAACCTGATTCTTAGGACTAGAGAATAGGAAAAACAGAACTGCACAGTGGAAAGAATATTAGATTTTTGATGTCAGAATAACTGGGTTCAAATCTTGCTCCTGAAACTTACTACTTGTGTGACCAAACAAGTCACCTGACCTGCCTGGGACTCATTTGTTAAACAAGGAGGTTTTAAGGTCCCTTGTTGACTTTGAAGGTCCCTTTTAGCTTTAAATCTATGTGTCTGGATACCAAAACCCACTCAGATCAGGAGGGATTCTGCAGTAGTACCAGATTCATTCATTCATTCATTTGTTTATATATTTATTTATTACATTTTCAGTGGATATGATCAGTAACCTTAATATGCCTATATTTTTCTTTAGATATCTATAAATTAAGAAGATTAAAATGTTCTTGTTCCTTTTATCTGAGAATTTAAAACTATACATATAATCAGAAAATCTCAGAGTTAGAAGGAACATTAAGTCATCTAGTGCAACTTTTTGCCTCTTCAATGATAGTTTGATGCTGGGCCATGTCCAGAGATGGAAATTTACTACCCTATGAAATAACTCACTTTACTGTCAATAAGCATTTATTTATCATTATGTGCTAGGTGTTGTGCTAAGTGTAGAAGTTACAAATATCCTCAAAGGCAGTTCCTACCCTCAAGGAGCTTACATTCTAGTGGCAGAAGACTACAAGTAAAAAAGAATGGGAAGGAAAGGGGAGAGAAGGCATTCTTGCAGGAGCATGATGAAAGAATACTGAGAATCAGGAGTAGAACCAGGAGAGGAATGAAGGAGTGAGCAAAGCTGGGTACTTCCTCAAAATGGAGGTTCTGCAGGAAGGAGTTGCAGAGGAATAGGAATCTTCCAGATGAGAAGGCTGAAGAGATGGAGTAATCTTTATCTCTTATTGGATTGTTCTGATTATTATATTGTTTTGTTATTAATATTAGAAGTTTCTTCCTTTTATTGAGTCAAAATCTACTTCTCTGTGGTGTCTACCCATCGGTCCCAATTCTCCTCATGGAAGCCAAGGAGAATAATTCTGATTTTTCCTCCATGTGATAGTCCTAATAACTATCCAAGGACAACAGTCCTATTCCATAAATCTTCTTCCTTCCTGGATGAACATCTCAATTTATTTTAACTGACTCAGATATTAATGTAAGACATTGCTTTAAGTTCCCTTGCCATATTAATCTCCTTCCTCTGGACACATTCCAACTTGCCAGTGGCCTTTCTGAAGAGCAGCATACAGAACTGAATATGATACCCCACATGTCTCACTAGGACAGGATGTACTTATGTTATGATACCTTGCAAGTATTTCATTAGTCTAACAATGTCTCTCTTCTCATAATATTTCTACAGTAAAATTTAGGGACTACTCAAAGGCAATATACCTATGTTGTTTCTGACAACAAATCCCCAAATCTGAAATTGTTTTAGACTTAAATTTATTAAGTCATTTGATAGAGAGAGAAATGGAAAAAAGGTGTGACCCCTTCCCATCCAGTGTCTGGAAGGTTTTCATTATATAGAACTTAGATAATGGTACCTATATATGAGCCACATGTACACAGTTATTTTGCCAAGACAACAGCCTGATAGCAAAATAGATTGAGATGGATGTAAGTAAATGTAAACATAAAAATTAGATAAAGCCAAAACAGAGGGAAACCTGAAACACAATTTTGTGTGGATCCAAAATAAGACCTGGATTAAGACAAATAAGAATGCTTTGGGTGGATCCAGGACCTAGGGAAACCCTAAGTTCTTTAAATCCATCACCAGCACTCCCTGAGAATTACTGAGGTCACGACAACATTCTGAATGCAAAAGATCTCTAGTCATATAAAGTTGGATTTAAAATAGCATATGCAATATGATAAAGCATTCTTTTCATACCTACCTCAAGCTTTTGGAAGCTGAGACACAAGTCAAGTTGCCTCATAAAGAGAGAGTTCAAAATTAAAAAGTGGTTGAAAAATAAGCTGACATCAGACTGAAATTCAAGTATTACCCTAATAGATTTGGTACAATATGGTGCAAAGTGTTTGAACTAGGTGTAGCCAGCATAACTTTTCTAGCTTCATCTTCCAGACCTTAGTGCTGATGAATATATATGCACTAATATAACCTCTCCCTCTATCTTCCTCTCAAATATGATGGTCTTTGTACATGAAGATAAGGTCCCTTATCTACAACCAATAGGTCATAACTTAGTTGTTTTCTAGTACTGTGTGATGAATTCATATGCTCCACCAGTGACCAGTGGTGCACATCTGTGGACTGCTAGTTGAACTTAATGAAATCACAGCAGGTATGGGACAAAGAGTAAGGGCAGATATGGAAAGAGCACAGAACTGGGCACCAGAAGGCCTATGCTAGCTCATACATAGCTGTGTGATCTTGTTCTAATTACTTAATTTCTTTGGGCTTCAGAAGTTTCATTTTTAAAATGAAAGGTTTATGTGAGTTCAGTGGTTCTCAAATTTTTTAATCTCTGAACATTTTTACATTTAAAAAAATAATTGAGGACCTTTCCAAAGAACTCTTGTTTATGTGGGTTTTATCTATTAATATCTGTTACATTAAAAAATATCTTTGTATAATTTATAAAAATAATTTTGACTTTTTAGACCACCTGAAAGGCTTCTTGTAAATGATGGGACTTAAAGGAAGTCAGTGAAACCATTAAATGGAGTTGAGAAAACAGCATTCTGGGCATGGGACTAGAGGAAATGCCTGGAGTTAGTTAGAAGATTATTCTTTGGTCTTTATTCAAAGACTAGCTAAGAGATTGGAGACCAGGTATAAGGAGGTTCATCACCAGGACTCTAGACACCAGTTGATTGACACTTTTCCCCCACAACAAAGCATAAAAATATTCTATTTCAAAGATGGGGTGCAATCTGCACCAATAAAGGGTATGCCCACACTCCTGAAGCCATGGAGCCTCGGAGTATTTCAGTATGTAATGCGATATCTTATTTATCCCCTTTCCCCACAATGGAGTTATCTTAAATGAGCCAGAAAAAATGAGTAAAAACTCTGAGTTGCTGGTCAATTAATGGGCAGATAAAAGAATAATTATTAACGTGCAGCTTGTTACTACTTTGTCAATTAAATTAAATTAATTTTAAAAAATTAAAATGAAGATGAATGGATCTCTTTTGTCAGTTATCTAATGTTAAAGAGGAGGTTTTCTAAAAGGATGAGTATATAAGTATATAATTTATAAGTAAATTATTTAATAACAGCACATTTGGCAAGGTGTTTTGGTATGATACTTTTCTTTGTGACAAAAAATGATAGACTATATAGAATGACCTACTTTTTTTCCATAATAGATGCTACTGCAAAATATTAATTAAACATTATTTTCAATGTAATAAGCTCACTCATTATTCAAAAGGAATCCTGTAATGAATTCTGTTGTAACATGAAGTATTCTTTGGTGAAGTTAATAATCATATCCTAATTTCATGAATGTAAATTATCAAATCTTTTGTGGATTTAATTTTAAGAGAAAATATGAAGCTTTTAAATACCCACTCCCCTCAGTTCCCTGAAGAAATAAGGACAGTTGTTCAGGCTTTACCTCATTTGAAGTGACTTCAGTTGGCGGCTACACGGCTAACTGCATTTCTAATCAGTTACTTGGCCCTTAATCTTGGTCAGTGATGGACCAGTTGGCCTAGCTGTTACCCAAGAGATGATTGGATTGGACTGGAAGTAAGAGCTCATCCAGAAAAAGCTTCCCATTTTGTTAAATGTGATAACCTGGAATGGTGATTTCCATCCAAAGGGAGTGCCCCAAATGTGAAGATGGACATGAAACTGGAATAAAAATTCACACACTAGTGTTCTTAATTTTAATCTGTAGACCTTAAATAGGACCTAGTTCTCTATGAATACCATGGTGGAGAAGGCATTATTTTTAAAACATTAGCTTTCTGCCCTTTATTTGTGATTGCAGCCTGCCAACTCTTCTAAGGGGTAAATGGAGATAAATGAGGCTTCTCTGACAAGCAATCAGGTCTTTGGGCTCCATATTTCAGGGATTTGGTGTTAGTATTTCCTCCATCAACATAGATCACAATCCCTTGATACTATACTGGAGGATATCTTATTGTTTTTGTGGATGAATTCATTACCCCATAACCATGCACCTTTGTCATATAATTGCCATTAATAGTTCATGTCAATTAATATCTCAGGACTTAATGCAATGGTATTCAATTGACAAATAGTCCATCACTGGGCCAATACACAAGCCTTTCCAACTTGGGAGGACCTGTCCCAGTTTGAAGCCTGCTGGCATAGGCTTTGAAAAGCCAGGGTCATTTCCAAGCCAGGATAAGGTATCAAAGGAGGATCTTAATGTAGTGAATCCACTCTAAAAGAAATAGTTCTTGTTGCTTAGTCATTTTTCAGTTGTGTCCATCTCTTTGTAACCTCATTTGGGGTTTTCTTGGCAAAGATACTCGAGTGATTTGCAATTTCCTTTTCCAAATCATTTGAAAGGTGAGGAAATTGAGGCTATCAAGTCAAGTGACTTGCCTAGAGTCACACAGTCCGTATCTGAGGCCAGATTTGAACTCCCCATCTGGTACTCTAACTATTGTACCACCAAGCTGTGTTCAAAGGAAGAGCTAAAAGTTCCTCTTGTCCTCTGACCCTGGATGTCCCTTTTCTTGTTTTTCTCTGTCCTCTGAGAGAGTTCAATCTCAAATTCTCTATCACCTTGCTGATACCTCAAAGATCTATTTATACCTCACCATATTTTTTTCTTCATTTAAATTTTATTTTTATTTTTGAACTTAACAAACAACAAACAAAATGTTAATTTCCATATAAATAGAAGAGAAAAAGAGAATTATATGCAAAATTGCAGATTGTTTGTATTTCTTTTAAATACAGAATAAGTTTAACATGAAGCTTTTAAAACTTTCTAGCTGGTTTGTCCTTTCTATTCTTCCTTCTGTTTTCTGCATTTAAAAAAATTGTCTCAGTGACTCTTTTCCTTTTCTTTTTGCTCTTCTATGTTATCCCTCCTCCCCTAAACAAATCAGAAAAAAAGGAAAAGGAAAAACCAAGCCCTTGTAACAAATGTGCATAGACAAGCAAAACAAATCTCCAAATTGGCCATGCATGTCCAAAAATTTATGTCTTATACTTCTTTGTGAGTTTAACACCACTCTATCAGTCCTCTAGAATCATAGCTCATCAGTACATTGATCAGAATTCTTAAGTCTTTTGAAGCTATTTTTCTTCATAATGTTATGTGTAAATTATTCTCATGATTTTACCTCACCAATCTTACCCTTACCTAAAAGCCAATCTTATATCTCCAATTACCTGTTGGATATATCAGTATGACTGTCATGATATAAGCTTAAAATCATCATATTCAAAGCCAAACTCAACATCTTCATCCCTCAAATAAGCAAACACAACCTTCCACCCAACCCACCCAACCTTCCAACTGCCCTCTAGCAATAACACCATGATTTTCTCAGTCATCTAGTTATGAAACCATTCCTCTTCTTCATATCTCATATCCAACCAGTTACTAAATCTTGCTAATTTTTACTTTAAAATATCTATCTATAATCTTTTCTATTGCCAGCAGCTAGTCCAGGTCCTCATCATCCTGTACCTAAACAGCCTTATCCAGCGTCCTTACCTCTCCTCCTTCCATCAAGCATAACCCTGTTAAAATTTTTTTGTAGTTCCTTATTTCTTGCAACTTGAAATCCAAATGCTGCCTATTTTTCAGGATCCTCTACAATCTACTTCCACCCTGCTTTAGTCGGTCTCATTTCCCCCAAAGCCCCCAACATCCTTGTTCTGCTCAGATTTGTTTGCTTGTTATGTCAGGATTATCTTAGGTTTATTCATCTCTCTGTGTCTTTGCTCCTACTCATGTCCCCCTTCTCCCTTATTCTTCTCTGAAATCTAGATTTTCTTTAAGACTCAGCGTCCGTGGTTACTCTAGCTCTCATTTAATTCAATTCAACAAGCACCTTCTGCTTGCCAGGCTTTGAAAAGACCAACAAAAAATAGTACCTGCTCTCAAGGACCTTTCATTCTACTGAGGAATAACCAATATATATAATAACCAAATAATAACCTAAAGATATAGTTATCATTTTTATTAAGGAGCAGTAACAGCAAGGGCTTCTTTAGGAGAACTGAGCCTTGAGGGGAACTAGGAAGCATCAGAGGCAGAAGTGAAGAGGAAATTCATTCTATACCTTGCCTGATTGATGTGGAGTGACATAGAGGGAAAAGTTCTTTCTCCCTCATTATCGTCTCTGTGTTGTCTCCCTCTTCCTCTGTCTGTCTGTCTGTCTGTCTCTGTCTCGGTGTCTATCTTTCTGTGTCTGCCTGTTGGTGGCAGACTTGAATTTAACAAGGTTGAATGGACTTTTCTGAGACAGATACAGATTACCCATGTTTATAAACTTGCCTTTATAACTTGTTTATATCCTTGCCTTTCCTCTTGATTTATGGCCCATACAACTCACATTTCATCAAGAATGTAGTCAATGTTGAAAATTATCCATGTATATATTTTGAAAATAAAAAGCTTTAATTAAAAAGAGAATGTATTCAACAAGCATATTGGGAAGAATATCAGCCTTAAAGTCAGAAGAGATAGCCTCAAGTTTCCATTGTAACAATGACCATTTGACTTATGAGCTTGTCACTTAACTAAGCCTCAGTTCCCTCATCTGTAAAATGGGTTATAGTAATATTTAAACTACCTACATCCTATTTAGACTGTTGTGAAGAAAGTGCTCTGTAGATTTAAGGAACTATGGGAATGTGAATTATTCTGTAAGTTTTCCTGAGGGAGAGCCCCATTAATCAGATCTCCCATAAAAGACAGAAAAATCACTATTGTCCTGTTGCATAAACCTTGTGGATTTGGGTTCACAGGTTACAGTTCCTCACATATAACCAATAAAAAAGGAAATTAGGAAAAGAATACCATAAAATCATATTTCCAAAGAACCATTTAATGGACTTAACAATACAAAAGTTGTGACTATGATAACAATAATAATAGCTGAAGCTTATATGGCACTTTAAGGTTTATATATATTATCTCATTTGATCTATACAACAACCCAGGAGTTGGATGGTATAAGTAAAGCCTAAATGTGTTTGTGTGTAAGAATATTAATGGATTGGGTCAGATTGGAGCAGAATCTCCAATCTTTAATCTGGATCTTTATCCCTGGGGCTGACTGGCATGGTCTAGACTGGGCAGGGTTTGGGAGTGAGACAACAAGACAAGTGAATTGCTCTCAGGAAAATGTTTCTGATCTGTTTCCCTTGACTTTATCGTCCCCACTAATCCTTTATGTACCTTTAAGGTAGAAAATTAATGAGATTGGGCTAAAACACGTACAAAGGATACATTTTTTTTTCTCCTATGGAGACTTCATCCTAATGAAAGATGTCAAAATGAAATAATATAAAGATGAGATAAAGTCCTGGAATTTATCTGCAGAACTCTGGAAGGAGTAATACAAGTGGATGCCATCACTATTATCACCTTTACGACTGTTCTCCATATCTATCCCAGACTCTAACCCAATTCAACTCTGTCAGCTAAAGAGTTCAGCAAGGATGCTCATCAAATCCCACATCAGTTTGCAATGCTGATTTTAGTGATTAGAACATCTGGCCACTTGAAACTGGATGGAGGCCACCAACTCATTCCACAGAGGCCACTAAACATCTGTCAGTTATGGAAATTCTATTCCATCTGGCTGACCCAGTGACAGATTTGAACCAGTAACCTAAGGTTTCTTTGCCTTTTGCAACTTTCTCCCAGATAATTCCACCAAATAACTTTGATCCTTAAAATACATTTATTCACAACAATGAAAGATGCTAATATAACCTTCTGTTTGTATACATGTATGTTTTGCTAAAATGCACATATAGTAAGATTAAGAGTATTCACTTGGTCACAAGGGAAGCCCTAATAAAAAGAATTGGAAGAAAGGAAATAAACTACAGACCATCACAAGGGAAATGAGCAGGTTGGAAAATTTTCCAGGAGGATGGAGATTATGAAGTGACATCACAAAATAAAGATTAGGTTATTAACTTTTAACAAGTACTTTCCTATGTGAAGGGCACAGTACTAGGCACTCTGGGAAGTTTAAAAAAGGAAAGGAAAATATGTATCTTTGATATCTTTCTCCCCAAAAAGTCATTGGGACTGGGATTCTAGTCCTTATTCTATTGCTCTCTTGTTGAATAAGGTTAGTCAAATTTATTGATCTATATAAGCTTCTTTGGTCAAGATGAGATAACTCACTTACAGGAGAGACAGAGGAGAAGGAAAGTTAGTCCAACATTTTTAAGGTGCTTCGAGATCTTCAAGCAAAAGATGTCTATAGAAGCATTTTTCTCAAAAACAAAAACAAAATAGACTAGGCATAATTGTTTACAGTTCAGAGCACTTATTATAAGACAGCATTGCTGAAGTATTTCTAAACATTAATTTAACCTTTACCATAACATCACATATGTTGAAATCATAACAAATACACCTGGAATTGTAACATTATTTTCACAGCAAATGTCATATTACGTTTTTAGGGTATTACGTCAATTTAGTATTTCACGTATTATTAATAATGCTTCATTACATAAAATTATTACTAAACTGGCAATTAAGTGGACGTGAAGGATCCATATGCTGAAATGCTCATAACATTTCAATTATGAATTTCACATCAGATGTCTTCCATTGTACATTAATGACAACGAACAATCTCTTTGCCAGAACCACCCAAATGAACTTGGCTCTGTTGGCATAAAGTCATTTTATATATTTGCTCTAAATTTAGGAAAATTAGAAATGGAAAAGATGGATGAAAATGTGAATCTGTGCTCATGTTTATATGGAACAGGCATCAATGCTGCAATTAGCTCCCTCAAATCCATTAAGGGCTAAGTGGTCTACAAGAACTATTAAAAGACTATTCCATATGAAGATTCCCCATATGATTAAGAAGTGAATTTCTGGGTTCCTTAACTTATATTTTCCTCTTAAAAATTATCCTTTCACTGCCAGTAATGTTTTCACTGTACCTTGAGTCAGAAATAACCATGTTCACATTTTGTCTCAGACATTTAATAGCTAAGTGACCCTGGGAAAAATCATATTATCATCAACACATTTATAAATCTTTTTTAAAGCTTGCCAGACATTTTACAGATATTATCTTATTTGAGCCTCAGGACAACCTTGGAAGGTAGGTGCTATTATTATCCCCATTTCCCTAGGTGAGGAAACTGAGGCCCACTAAAATTAAATGACTTGACTAGAATCACATAGTCAATCTGAGGTAAGGTTTGATCTCAGGTCTTCTGGACTCCAGATGCAGTGCTCTATCCACTGTGTTGCTTAGTAGTGCCTCAGTTATCTATAAAATGTGCAGATTGGACT
This sequence comes from Myrmecobius fasciatus, assembly GCA_023553655.1. Classification (NCBI taxonomy): domain Eukaryota; kingdom Metazoa; phylum Chordata; class Mammalia; order Dasyuromorphia; family Myrmecobiidae; genus Myrmecobius; species Myrmecobius fasciatus. The sequence continues at coordinate 3,201 of JAJPUD010009311.1, read as the reverse complement.
CCATGACTTCTGAGGTCTCTTTTAGTTTTAAATTTGTGATCATTTCTAGACAATTTTACCTGCTTGGAATCAAGGATAGCGACTGTTTGGCTTCATCACCCAGGACAAGGCCTGGAAATTAGTGAGTACTTAATAAATGAATGAAAGAATAAAAAGAAAACATTAATTAAGTTTTACTATATACAAAGCACTCTACTAAGTGCTGGAGACACAAATAGAAAAACTGAGACAATCTTTGCTCTCAAGAAACTCACATTATAATAGAAGACTAGACATAGGAAATTTTAGATGCATGATAAAATCTTTAGATTTTAGGTCTTTAGGGTGCAATGGCAAAGCTGATGGTAAAACTTATTCTTTTATGTCATTTTTACTGATGGAACCATATCCATTTCTACTGTTGGGCCATTGACAGTTCCAAGGACTTTGGGAGGTGGGGGGAACTTTCTTAGACAGGTGTGGCTGCTGAGGAGGCAGGAACTATAGCTTTTGCAGATATGTTTTCCAGGCTGCATCTCCATAAGGGATAATTCCCCAGATTATGATTGTTAAATAATTAATAATAGCATAATAACAAAAGATAAATAATTTCTTATTTCCAAATCTATGCATGAGAATGTGCAGTTAAGGTTTCTATAGAGGATCTGTATTTTAAGATGAACATAATGCCATCCCAGAGATTATTTTATTGTTGGCCAGGTCATATAGAACTTCAAATATTAGATGAAAATGTTGGGAGGAAGAGGAAGAGAATAGGCTCTTCTGGGTATTAGACTGCTTCCTCTAGCTCTACTCCTCATTTCTCATTTTTCTTAGAGAATTAAGAAAATACTTTAATTTCATCAATCCTTTCCTCCTCTATGGATGATAAGACATTCTCCTGTTGGTGCCAGCCAGCTCCTTTTCTAAAACTGTATAAGTTTAAGCCACCAAAGTCTCTGGACCTTGAATTGGAATGATAAAGCCATTGCCTGGTTCTATGCCCAGAAGCCTTTGGGCTGGAACTTGGGTGATAGGGACCATATAGAGAGGTTATTCCCTCTTGGCATTTGTTTTTCCCCTCCTGCTCTTGAGATTAGTTATGAAGTTTTGCTGACTTCTTTCCTGTGTGGTTCTGATGCTCTTCAACTGAACTCTCCTGTCTCTCATTGTCGAACCCTCATCTTGGGATCTCTTAGTCTTGGGTCAAAGTCTTGCATAATTTTTGTTTCACTTAAGGAATCTGAGTCCCTTATCATATGAATGTTCTTATGGCTTGCATCTTGAATATTCACTTGCAACAGCTATGTGGCTGTCTCAGCTCAGATCAATTTCTATTAGCAAAGTTCCCAGATCTATCCTAGAATATTCCCCTAGATTCACTGATGTGATAGACATCTTGAGATACACACATAACAAAATACTTTTGTCCAGAGGTCAGAGTACCCAAATCAATGGACAGTGCTGAAGATGCTAATCAGCCTTAATCTTTTTTTCTTTTTTCCCCAGATACCATGTATACATTCTGCTTACCCTCCTTCATTTATCCAGATTTCACGGTGCATCACAATTTACAACTGTGCATATCATTACAGATAATGGCTTAGGTATTTAGTTTGCATTTTCCTGATGCTACGTCAGAGGGTACCTTAGTTTCATTTCTAGTAAGTGATTTACAAATAACATTCTAGAGCTAATTACCTCTAGGGAAAGCTTCTATAGATAGATAATTCTATCCAAGGCATATGTATTCTTATTAGTTCCAGCCATAATAGATGCTCTTCCCCTGTCTTAGACATACTGCACTCTTCCTTACCTTTGGCTTAAATCACCTCATTTCAAAATCTTAGAGCTCACTTTTGGGTCTTCTGATTACTGCTCTGGAAACAGCAAGTCTGAAACTATCTAAGTAGGCAAATGTGTTCAGTAGACAATGCCCAGGGCTTTAAATTTAGTGTGATCTCATGGGATCTTATAGAATCTCAGAATGGCACTTTTATTTTTAAGATAAAAGAAAGGAGGCTAAAAGGTGCTTCTGAGATTTTTTAAAGGAAAAATAAGTTAATGTTAGCAACAGACACATTGTCACATCCAATGGATGTCAAGAATAAACTAGTGTAGTGTGTAGACCTTACCATTGTTTATGTCTGTAGTTGTATTTTTGAAAGACTTAAAAGCACAATGTGTTAATTTATTGGGTCCCAACTGAAGAGGTATCTGTTTATTTTCTGAGTACTAAATGGATTCAAGAAAAAAACATTGGGTGTCAATTTTGAAGAAAAACCTTCCTTAAGCCTTTTCTTAGGAAGTAGATTTTCCTGCATACCTCAAACTACTAGAATAGGGAATCATAGAGAAGCATAGGAACAAAATGTTTAGACTTTGGACTTCCAACTATACAAAAAAATCTCTTTATTTAAGGAAGCTAGAAAAAAAAAAGAAAATCCACTATTTAAGTTATTCATTTATCTAAAACATCCTCTTTGTGCAAGGAATGATGCTAGACCTTGAAGGAGATGCAAAAATACCAATCCTGGTTGTAAGGTAGTATATAACTTAAGAAGAAGGATAAAACATGGACACAGATAAACATCATACAAATTAGAATATGAAAAGTGCTTAAAAGGAATGCTTGTGGTTTCAGATAAGTGAGAGACCTAAATGGGGTTGGAGAGAAGAAAGAGGTCAAGGAAGACTTCAGGGAGGAGGTGGCTTCTAAATTGAGCTTGAAGGGATTGGAGGATATCAACAGGCAGATAGATATATGGTCAAGATGCAGGGAGAGGACACATTCTTAGAATAAGGACAACAGAATCATGGCAAGTGGTGTGGACCTTTCCCCCCTTAAATCTTAAATTACAGACCAAAAATTGTAATGCTAAGTAGAACCTAGAGGTAAAATTTCCTAGGCAGCTATCATCCTTCAATTTTGTAAGCACACATATACATAAAGCATATGGGCATGGGCAATTTATTAGTTTATTTCTTCTGAAACTTCTTCCCAGGTGGCTTTTGTCAAGGGCATCTAAAAATAAAATAAATACTTCTTGTAGAAGATTGTTGCTAGTAAAGATTCTCATCAATTTTCAGAATCATTCCAATTTTGAAAAGCCAGAAATTCTGAAAGATGCTTATTACATCTGTATCTAGTTATTGTAAATAAATGTTAAAACATTTTCTTATGTGAATTCAAATTTATCTCTCTGTTTGTTGTGTAGGACT
>JAJPUD010009310.1:64445-76639 GCA_023553655.1 Myrmecobius fasciatus | reverse complement strand
TTTTTATCACAAAAATGCCTATAGTCATGGTATTTTTGCTGTTTAGTTAACTTCCTTTATGACTTTAGATACTATCCTATTTGGTGCATATGTTTAGTATTGACACTTTTATCACCTATGGCACTTTTTTTCAATGTAAAAAAAACCTATGCTTTTTAGAAGTTTTTGGTTTAAAAAATGTTTTATTTTGTCAAAAGCTTATTCTGTACCAATTGATATAATAATGTATTTTGTTGTTATGATTAATTATGTTAATTGTTTCCTAAATGTTGATCATCCTTGCATCCCTGGTATAAATCCAACTTGAATAATTTTTTGGATGTATTGCTGTTTGGCAGCCAGATACAGAACACAACAATTGCAGAAGGATTAAAAATGGATTATCACACAGAGGGCAATGAAGAGGCATATGGTAAGTGTGAGCAGGCAACAATATACCATCAACAAGGAACTTTGAGGAACAAGAATAAAATATGTTATCTGGGAAATGTATGACAAGAAAAGCTGAATTGGTTACATGGAGTACTTGGAATCGCTCATGGATAACTGAATATCCAGGGTACCCCACTAGTACCTTCAAAAGGTCAGGAGAAAAGGTGCCCTTCTATTTCCCCCCCAGTATATTAATGGATCACCTGTATCAAACTTAGGAGAGAATATGAACAAGTTGCATAGGATGAGTTCAAAGGGTGAGTTATGATCTTAACTATTGGAAATTTATGGGAGTAAACATCAATTTGAATCTTTGAGTATTACTAATATCTTTTTTGCTAGAATTTTAGTGAATTTTTTGTATCAATACTAATACTAATATTGGTTGATAGTGTTTCCTGGGTTTTATCTTTCTCTGTTTCAAGTATTGAGATTTTCTGTTTCATAGAGTGTTTTCTTTTCTATTTTTTTTAGAATAATATGCATGACATGGGTATTCATTGATGTAAGACTAGAATTCATCTATAAAATTTCTCTGGGTTAAAGTCCCCTGCCCCTTTTAATAGTTCTAAATTTCATTTTCAAAGAATCTCTCATGTATTAATTTGGATATTTGATATTTGCAGCTAATCCTGTATTTCCTTTCAATTCTTGATTATGCCAGCAAATAATTGGATATACTAAGTTCTGATAATTATTTTTCTCCCTTCTCTATTTGGATTTCACCTTGTTCATTTTGTTTTTATAATTTTATTTCTCTATTTTTAAATCAGGTTAAAGGGTTTTAAAATAATTTTTTTAGTCTTTTGAAAGAACCAGCAACTAGTTTTATCATTTCTATGGTATTTTCACTTTGTGCTTTTTCTAATTCCTGAGATTACCTCTTTTGTGGCATCTTAGCATTGCTTATTTGTTGATGTTCTAGGATTTGTTGTTATTGTTGTCCATTCAGCCAATTCAGCTTTTCTCCCCCAGTTTTGCTAAAGTATGTTTCAGAGATACTTTCTCTCTCTGAGTAGAACTTTAGCTGCAATCCAAAATTGCTGTGTCTTTTTTCACTGCTATAATTCTCTTTCACTTAAACTTTCTGTGATTTGTTTTTGATGTACTCATTAGATATTATTAAAACTCTATTGAGTTATTTTCTGTTTGTGTTCTTTATATTAAATACTAATTTTATTGTATTATGAGGTATATAGGATGTGCTGAGTATTTCTATGATTTTTTTAACATGAACAATTTATTGTATCCCAAGGAAATCATAAAGAAGGGAAAAGGACCCAAATGAGCAAAAATGTTTATAGCAGCTCTTTTTGTGGTAGCAAAGAATTGGAAATTGAGTAGATGCCCATCATTTGGGGAATGGCTGAACAAGTTACAGTATTTGATGGTAATGGAATATTATTGTTCTTTAAAAAATGATAAGCAAGCTGATTTTAGAAAGACCTGGAAAATTTACATGAACTGATGCTGAGCAAAACAAGCAGAACCAGGAATGCATTGTACATAACAGCAAGAATATACGATAACCAACTATGAGACTTGGTTCTTTTCAGTGATTCAAAACAATCCCAATAGACTTTGGGCAGAAAATGCCATCTGCATTTAGAAAAAGAAGTAAGGAGACTGAATGTAAATCAACACATATTATGTTTACTTCTTTTTTCTGTTTTTTTTTTATCTCTCCCATGATTTTCCCTTTTGTTCTTATTTTTCTCTACCAACATGATTCATAAAGCAATGCATGTTAATAAAAAACCAAATATATAGAAATAAAATAAAAAATAAATTCTCATGTGCCTTAACACAGGATCTGTTTTTACAAAGGTATCATGTGATGTTGAAAAATTTGTTTTATGGGGCAACTAGGTGGCTCAGTGGTTAGAGCACCAGCCCTGAAGTCAGGAGGACCTGAGTTCAAATCTGGTCTCAGACACTTCCTAGCTGTGTGACCCTGGGCAAGTCATTTAACCCCAATTGCCTCAACAAAAAGCAAAAAAAAAAAATTTGTTTTACACTTTTATGTTCTCATTCAAAAGTTCCTATAAGCCTTTCAGATTTAACTTCTCCAATAGTTAGTTCAGTAGTCTAATTCCTTTTTATTAATCTTCCTGTTAGATTTATCCAACTCTAAGAAAGGAACATTAAAATCTCCTATTGTTATTATGTTACTATGTAAGTATTTTTCCTTTATTATTTTAGATGCTCTATTCTTTGGAAAATTGACAGTTTCATCACCTTTCATCACCTATGGTACTTTTGAACATAATGGAGTTTCCTGGGTTATCACTTTTGACACTGTGCATCTTTTTAAAGATTGAAATTCCTAGGGGCAGCTAGGTGGCGCAGTGGTTAGAGCACCAGCCCTGAAGTCAGGAGGACCTGAGTTCAAATCTGGTCTCAGGCACTTAACATTCCCTAGCTGTGTGACCCTGGGCAAGTCACTTAACCCCAATTGCCTCAGCAAAAAAAAAAAAAAAAAAAAAAAAAGATTGAAATTCCTGCTGTTTTTGGTCATCATTTTATACATAGTAAATTTTGTTCCAGCATCTCATTCTGTATTTTTAAAATCTACTTTCTTATATACAGTTTGGTAAGCTTTGTTTTCTTAGCTGTTCTTCTACTCTATAATTTTCTTCTTTAATTCATTGACATTTTGGGTTATGATGTTATGTTTGTGCTTTTCTCCATTTCTTAATTGATTTATACCCCCTTCCTCTTTTAAAGCTGAACTTTGTTGCTGCAATTAGTTCTACGTACATTATTTTTATATTAGTCCATTCCTCTAGGCTCTCTTTCCAGTCCTCACTACTTTACTAACACTTTTCTAAATTCCTTGAATTTTCTTTAAATATTCATTTCTTCCTTCAACTGTTGGTCCTTATTTCTTTCATTTATCTCTCCCCTTTTTGACCTTTTGACTCTTCACTTTCCAGTCAGCATGTGGTTCAGAATCTTTCCTCTTCTATTCCCTTAATTTAGGTGATATTCTTGTATATTTATTTTCATCTCCTTTGTCCTCATTTTCCCGCTTCCTTATAGTCTATGCTGAATTCAACTCTCCAATTCATGGACTGTAGCCTTATTTATTCCTTTATTATTCTCTGTCACTCATGAGACACCACATTTAAACTCTCTACAGCATTTCCATGCTATTAAATTTGTAGATCTTATACCATCCTTGCTCCTCCCCTTTTTTTCCTGCTGTCCGGAACTCTTAGAAATAGCAACTTATGAAGGAAACTGTGTTGATTGGAAGTAATGTTATATGATTGGAATCACTTTTTGTCCAGAATCATGAGAACCAGACCCCGACTTCTGAACTCACAATGCTCACACACCACTCCTAAAACTCATCTGTTTCTATATCCTCCCCATTCCCTAGGTGGTCACATCTCCTCTCTTCTCAAAGAAGATAGTATCCTAACATGTGTGTCTCCCTTGTTGACAAAACTGATCACCCGGTCAATTCACTCTCTCTCTCTCTCTCTCTCTCTCTCTCTCTCTCTCTCTCTCTCTCTCTCGGAATGTTCTTGAGTGGCACCCTTTTATTTTTCCTCCATGGGCAAGACTCCACCCCACTCCTTCCACTGCAGTAAGTTCCCTTTGTTGCTATTACTTTTCCACAGCCTCTACTTTCGTTGAGACACTAAATAAATGCTATCCTCAGCTTACTATAGACTAGGTGGGAGTGCATCTCTAGCTCCCCACTGTATTTTATCTTCCTTTTCCCCTTCTGCACATCTACTGTTATTCCTCCCACAGAAGATATTGATTCTCTTTCAGGAGATCAGAGGATTTAGTCCATAGACATGCCATGCTTTGTTGTTTCTACCTTCCCGGTAACTCTTGTATACATCACCTTTTCTCCTATCACAGATACCACTATGGCAGCAGCACTAATCACCTCATACCTGGACTACAGCAATAGCCTGCTGGTTGGTCTCCCTGCTTCAAGTCTTGTCTCACTACAATCCATTCTCCACTCAGCTGACAAAGTGTTCTTCTGATCTGACATATCAGCTCTCTACTCAGATGCCTATGACCTCCAGATCAAATATAGCATTGTTTGACTTTTAAAGCCCTTTGCCACTTAACCCTTTTCTACCTTTCTAGTCTTCTTATAGTTTTCTCCTCTCTATCCACTCCATGATATTTCCAGATGTTCCTTTCACACAACTCTTTATTTCCTAAGTTGGTGTCTTTTCACTGACTGTCCCCCATGCCTGAAATGCTTTCCCTCCTCACCTTAGCCTCCTGGCTTCCTTCAAAATTTAGCTTAAATCCCACTTTCTGCAACTGGTCTTTTTTGATCTCAACCCCAACCCCCTTGCTGAGAATGCTTTTCCTTAGATACTATTTCCCATCCACACTCTACATCCTGTATGTAATAGCAAAGACTTCATTTTTGCCTTTCTCCTTCCATTTTTATAGCGCAACACTTAATGTTTATTGATTAAATGTTCATTCAGCTTTAAGTTCTCTTTAAATAATCAGTACTTTAGATTCTTTTTGTCCCTGGATGATCTCTTTGTTCTTTTATCCTACAGTTCAATTAAAAAGAATTTTTTAAAAAGAAATAACAGAAACATGAGTTAATCAATTTCATTACTTAGTCTTTGTTCAAAAAGTGTACTTATTTGCCTATCTTTTATTTCTTTTGTTTAGAATGTTTATGTCAAGTATTCTGCTTACCACTGCTTTTTATGTTTTTCTTTTGTAAAAAAAAAAAAAGGACTTTTTTCATTGATGATTAATCTGAACTTTGCAGATTATTATTTTTATTTGTAGCTTGAGGTCTTTTACTTTATGCAATAAACATTCCATCCCCTTCTCCAGTTTCCTGTGACTAAGGAGTAATCCTGGGTTATTCAATTGGCGTTCCTTCACACTTGATAGATCTTTTATCTGGTTTCCTACAACATTTTGTTACTGAAACTGAGAATTTTAAATGCAATGTTTAAATATGCTTGTACATATACATCTTTCTAAAAGCTCCTTAAGGGAAGAGACAATTTTATGTTTGCCTTTGTATCTCCATTCCTTTTATGTACTAATTGCCTATCAAAGTGTCTGACAAAGAGGCATTTAATAAATGTTCACTTGATATATATAATATTTGTGCTTAGGTTTATGTGTTTCTTTGGCAGCAATCTGTGGATTCAGTGCATCAGTACTTTGCTGTCTGTGTTCAAAATTTCCAGGCACATGGATTTCTGACAGTTATGTTATGTGTGTGTATATAATGTAGGTATATATATATATATATATATATATACACATATACACCTATATATATATAGGTATATATATATACATATACACACATATATATACACACATATATATGTTTATATGCATATATATTTTATGGATATTATATATTAGTATTTAATACATGCATTATATTCTTCTGAAAATTATATTTACATTATATCTACATAGTTTATCTGTAATTTCAGTTGTTTTGGCTTGTATATACTACATGGGTTTTTCTAAATTGTAATTTTGCTTCTCTTCTAAAAAAAATTTCAATCAACTTAAGTGTTTTATATTCTATATTTGACATTCTTTCTTTAAAAGCCTTTGTTTCTTTAGAGAAATTTTCCATCATGTCATCTATATTTCTACTTTGCTGCTTGTCTTTAAAATTTTGCATTGAGAGTTCTGATTTTTGACATAATCTCATTCCTAATGTCTTCTTTTATAATTTTATCTTTGGACCCATTCTGGCATTTTAAAAATGTTTTCCCATAATATCTGGAGAGTCTGAAGAATTTGTTCATTAGAAGATTTTTCCTCATCTTTTTTCATGCTATAATAATAAGCATGTATAGAGGACAGGCTGGATGTATAGCACATCCAGTAAGGAGCACTGAGTCACTGTTTTGCTCTTCTCTAAGAGAAAGGACCAGTGATAATGTGTTCCTATAGAAAATGCCAAAAGACCCAGCACACATCACATTGAATATGCCTGAATAATACTTTGTTGTATTCTGGCTTCTCTTTCAATTTTTTTCTTATTTTTCATTTTGTCTTTATGAGTTCTCTGTGAGCTAGGTAGAAACATATTTTCTCCATCAGATTTTTGGTCTTTCAGTTTCTCTATTTCTAGTCATTTGTCTCTGGTTTCCTCCCTCAATCTTTGATTTTTTGCTCTCCCATTACTGTAAACATATCTTCTCCCACCCTTCTGCTGAGCCGGTCATCTTCAAGATGAGGGTGGGGAAACCTGGTCCAGACCCCTGCTAGGTTTCTAATCTTTTTCTCTAGCATTGATGCACTTTATCCTACAGCTCACTATGTGATACACATTTCTCCTACATCTATCCCTTCTATTGTTCCTGCTCTTTCATGCAGTTCTGTCTCTTGTGGGACATTGTGTGGTGGCGGAAGTGGGCAAAGATAGTGGACAGTGGGCTAAGTCACTGCTAACTCAAGAACCATGAAGACATATTCAGAACCTGAAGCACAAACTTTGAATGTCACCTACATTGATTTTGCCCAGTCCATGGCACTAATTAGGAGATGTAGATGCTAAGTATTTTAGTATTGGCTCTCATCCCTTCTTCCCTGTACTATTGCAATAGCTTCTCCCAAATAATCTCCTTATCTCCAGTCTGTCCCTTTGCCAATCTACCCTCCAATTAGCTGCCAAATTGATATTCTTCGAATGGGTTTTACCATATTACTGCCCTGCTCAAGAAACCCCTATGGCTCCCTCTTGCCTCGAAAATAAAACACAAATCTTTCTGCTTAGTTTTCCAAGTCCTCCATAATCTGACTCCAGCCTATCTTTCTAGGCTTACTGCTTAATACCTTTCTTTATACACTCCACAGAGCACCCATATACAGAGTTCTCACTTCATATAAAGTGACTTCTATGCAAAATGATTTTTACATAATGTGAATTTGCCCACATGTTAGGGAGGCAGAAAGGGAGTTGTGCACTTGTAGAGGAAGGGGGCTGGGACATGGTTCACATGGGAGTAGGGGGCAAAGAAACAAGAGGAGGAACGGGATGGTGTGGGAACGATGGAGGTAGGGCTAATCACATGGGGACTTGACTGTATCAGAGAGGAAGAAGGGCCTACTACTGAAGATGGACACAGAAAACAGGCAATACCAGTACCCCTACTTAGATGGACATAAGAGAGTTAAAGAGCCTGAACATGTGGACAAAACAGCACATAAGTCTCTCTCATGACAAAAGTCTCAAGCCAAGCTCTCTAACCACCATGAATGGTGGTCTGCCTGTCCTTTCACTTGGAGGGCTGAGTTTTGGGAGGGTTAGAATTTTTCTTTTTTGGGGGGAGGCCACCAAGTAGAGGAGTTAAGGGGCAGAAGCAGGGAGCCAGCACAGTACTGTAAAGTTAATATAGGTGGGTTTTTGGGAAGTAGATCTTTCAGAAGTCAAATTTGCAAAATGTGAATTTATGTAAAGGGGAAACTATCTGTATTGACTTATTTGTTGTTCCCTACACATCACAGTCAAATTGCATCTCTATGCAGACTGTCTCCCAAGCTTAAAAGGCATTCCGTTCTCATCTCTCTCTCTCTTACAATTCTTACTTTCCTTCAAAACTCCCTACAAATACTCCCTGACAGGAATGCTATCCAGTAGCTAGTTCTCTCCACCCAAAGTTACTTTGTCTATATTTTGTACTTAATTTTTTTTTACATGTTATCTCCCCACAGCAGAATGTAAGCTCTTTGATGGCAGGAAGATCATTACTTTGTATTTTTTAATACTTAGCAAATTGCCTGGCACATATTGGTTCTTAATAAATGCTTATTGAATTGAATTCAATAACATGTAATTATGTGTCTGCAACCTGCTAGATTATCCTGAAGATACAAGGGCCAAATATATATATACATATATATATATATATATCAAAATGAACTCTAAAGGAGGAAACAATGTGTACATATAGAGGTGCATACAAAATGTACAAATACAAAGTAATTTTTGTGGGGAGAACTTGGGGAACTAGAAGGAAACTAATAATTGAAAGGTAGAGGTGAGGAGGGAGTGCATTCCAAGCATGGGGCACAGATGAAATATGGAATGTGCAGAAACCACAAGAAAAAGTTTGGCTGGAAAATAGAATATGCAAAGGGGGTCACATAATAAATTTAAGTAGATTATGAGTGACAGAGGGGGGTTGTATTTGACTCTAAAAGTAATCATAGAAAATCAGTGGAATTTTATGAGTAGGGAAGTCACATGGTCAGAAGTATGCCCTAGGACAACACAGGCTCTCATTACCAACTGCTTGGATAACTGTAGTAACTACCAGATATACAAAGACCCCCTCTCAAAGAAGTTCCTATCGTCCACCATACAAACTCAAAACTCCCCAAAATCTTCGACCACATTACCTTCCCAGGTTTATCTTATACACTTCCCTTCTATGTGATCTCTGTTTCCAAAAGATCAGATCATTTTTCATCCCTTATGCAGGCTCTATATTTTCTTGCTTATATGCATTTTTTTCTCCAACTTGGAATGCATTCCTTCTCCCTTTTTCATCTTTACTTCAGATACATTCAGCGTGTATTATTTTGTATTAGTTATCTATGTATATACAGTACCTTTCCACTAGACCACATCTATGCATAATAATCTATTGTATGATGCTTAGGGCCTAGCACAGTGCTCTGTACATGGTACACACTTAATGCTTGTTGCAGTCGAAGTGATATGCATGTATGCACACATATTTAAGTTTAAATGTGCCTTATATACCCATACATGTGCTTGCATGTCTGTATCTGTTATGATCATATGTATACAATTGTGCAAACTTGAATATGTCCATGCATTTTTATATTGCAAGGACTTGGTATTTCCTCCATGTAGGTGCTCCCTCCACCAAAGCCCTCCACACACTTTAAGAAATAGTCTTCATAACAACTGACTGAAAAAAAATGTCCTGGCATTACCCTGAAGCAACTTCCTGGTGATAAACCTCCTCTAATTTAGTCAGGCTGATCCTCAGACAAGGGGTCTGGAATGCATCTCCTGGCCTCCTCAGGATCAGTGCTTAAATGTGCATGGATGTTTGTAGATACATGTGGCTGCATTTAAATGTGTAGGTCTTCAAAAGCTAATATTTTTACCCAGAATCCTGCAGTATGAGGAAGAATAGGGAACACAGACTCTCTGTAGCAGCTGGGCAGGAAGTTTGCTCTTGGGGGTAGTGGTGGAAGAGGTGTATATGGGTGAGGTTCAGGTAGAGATTGCTTCAGGCACTCTGGATGCTCCCTTCTGGTTTTGGGGGGATGTCCTAGTCTTCCAGCTCTACTCCAGCACTCCCCCCAGAGCTCCAGGCAAAAGGAAACCAAGGAAAGCTTATCAGGGCCTTTGTGAACTGTACAGAGTTGGAAGTTTGGGTGGCAGAAGGGGAACAGAAGAAAATAAGCCAGGGCAGAGCAGTGCATGAAGGAGTAGGGCAGGGCAGGGCAGGACGAGACAGGGCAGAACAAGGTAGGGCAGAACAAGGCAGGTAAGAATAGGGCAGAGTTGTTGTGAGTTGTTCCATGGTGTCCAACTCTTTGTGACCCCATTTGGATTTTCTTGGCAGAGATATTGGAGTGGTTTGCCATTTCCTTCTCTATCTCGTTTTACAGATAAGGAACTGAGGCAAACAGGGGTAAATAATTTGCCCAGGATCACAGAGCTAGTAAATGTCTGAAGTCAGATTTGAACTGACTCCAATTTGATTTCTGACTCCAAGCCCAGTGTTCTATCCATTCAGCCATCTAGCTGTCCTAGGACAGAGAAGGCAGTACAGAACATAGCTGGGTAGATGAGAAAGAGGAAGAGGAAAAAAAGAACAATTGGAGTAATTTTCTCTCATCCTAATTCATCCTTCCTAAATCCGGGGCCAGGTACTTGCAAAAGTCCCTGTTTGCCCCCCCCCCCAAACCAGAAGTTAATCCCCGAAGGTCCTTCCAGTTGCTCCTTCCCCTTTCCTCCTGCCAATCATATCCATTTCTTTTATATTGATTCCTAAGACCACATCTCTAAAGTTTCAAGGGATCACAGAGGCCATCAGATACAATCATCTCATTTTACAAGCAAGGAAACTAGAAGAGTGGGTTAAATAATTTGGTAGGTGTCAAGAGACAGGTAAATCAGAGTTCTTCCCAATGACACTCAGCTGAGATTCTCCTCTGTAGCACATTAACCTGCTCTCCACACCTCCTACATCTGCCTTGCCCTACTCTACCCTTTTTGAGAGAACTTTGGGGGACAAATGATTTCACCCTAATGGGTCTGAGTTTTTTCTTCTGTAAAAGAAGGGGCTGAGAAATGCAGCTGACCAAGGAGATAAGACCAGAAGGGAGTATCCAGAGTGCCCCAAGAAATCTCTTTACCTGACCTCCCCCCTCACCCTTATGGCCTAATGCACCTCTTCCACCACTACCCCAAGAACAAACTTCCTACTCAGCCTACTTCAAACAGAATATGCTGCCTTTATTATTCTTCATACTTCAGGATTCTGGGTAAAGGTATTCACTTTTGAAGATACACACATTTAAATGCAGATACATGTATCTACAGAAATTTCTGGTTTTATAAATATATATATATACACACATAAATATATACCTATGTATATATACATATACATATATGTACATATATACACACACAAACATGCTGTTCATATGATCAACCCAAGTCACTCAGGTACCTACACACACTGATCATGTGACCAGCCTGAGTCACTCAGGGCACATCTTAATGTTCAGATACTTGAAGTTTCAAAGTCTGCAAGCTTCCTGAGGACGTCCAGTCTAATTGATTCTTGTCTTTTGACCATCACTGAGCTCTGTGTCTTATTAAAGTGTTTTGCTGAATTGTTTCTTAAATTTAAATAAATTCATAGCTGCTCAGCCCCTCTCCCTCCATTTATCTCTTCACCCCAATGCTTCTTAGAGTCTCTAGCTCTCAGGTCATTTAGGGGAGGGAAAGGGTCACTGAAAAATCAAAGGGAAAAGAGAAAGAAAAGAAACACTGAAGAAGCTTTTTGAAAAGCGAGGAAGAAGGAAATGAGTGGAAAGCAGAGACAAGGGGAAAATAATGGATAGAAACATAAAGACACATAGAAATGGAGTCAAAAAAAAGACAGAAAAAGGCAAAGGGTTGTAATGTACAGGACAGACAGAGATAGATACAGTCAGAGAAACAGAAACATGGTTTTAAAAAATAGAGCCAGAAACAGGTAGATTGAACTAGGGGAAAAAAAATCCAGCAAGAGAAAGACCCAGAAACACAGAAGAAATAGTTGAGATGGGGAAGGGGAGAGGTGAGAGAAGGGATAGACAGAGATAGAGAAGGCAGAGAAAGGCACAGAGAAAGGAAAAGAGACAGAAATAGCTGGAAAAGGGGGTAGAGAAAGATCAATGGGGAGAGTTAGCACAGATAAATAGAAGGGTGAAAGAACAAAGAAAGAAGGGGGCAGAGAGGAGAAAGGAACACACAGAGAGTGAAAAAGAATCAGGAAGAGATAGAATCAGGTGTCCACAGAGAGGAAAGATACAGAACACACAGACCCTATGTCATAGAAGGAGGTGGGGGGTGAAATGCGGACTGCACAATATGAAAACACACATACACACACATACCCACAGGTTAAGCTACAAAGAGAGAAATGAGGAGTGGGGAGGGCAGGAAGGAGGGAGGGAGAAAGAGAAAGAGAAAGAGAGAGAGAGAGAGAGAGAGAGAGAGAGAGAGAGAGAGAGAGAGA
>JAJPUD010009310.1:53945-64435 GCA_023553655.1 Myrmecobius fasciatus | reverse complement strand
GAGAGAGAGAGAGAGAGAGAGAGAGAGAGAGAGAGAGAGAGAGAGAGGGAGGGAGAGAGAGAGGGAGGGAGGGAGAGAGAGAAATGCAAACCCAGCTCCAGGCAGAAGTGTGTCAGACTCGACCTCATTCCTTTAATCTGCCCAGGAGAGGTTCTTCTAATTATGCAAATGGATCCTGGGTGTCCAGAGAAGGCTTCTACCCTCTCTACCATGGGTGGTATTGAAGGGAATGCCTGGAGCCAGGTTGAGACCCTGAAGATACAATTTCTTCTAGACTAGAAGGAGGGAGGCTGAGGAGAAGGCAGAGGCATAAAGAATACAGGAAAGAAATGTCCTGGACCCAAGTACAGACTCTGACACCCCTCCCAAGCCTTTCTCTCCCCACATCTCTTCATATGTTAACCCTCAGGGCCATCAGTTTCACCAGCCTTCTGGTATACCAAGGGTGTCAATGAAGTTGCCTAAAGCTTAGTTTAGCAGGAACCAAGGAGGACAAAGTGGTTGGAAGAAGCAGTTGTTCAGGGTTATAAAGTACAGAGAGAACAAATTGGGGAGAAGAGGAACAGAAGAACAAACTGCTCAGAGAGCAGCGACAAAGGAGGAAACTCAAAAAATTACCAGAGCACCCACAAAGGCCAGGAGTACACAGCCCAGATACTTTATATATAAGCCAAAAGCAGAGAGAGGCTTCCAAACCTCTCCCCCTTGCATTAAGGAAAAATAGAACTTCTTTCTGTCCCAAAGCACAAAAGGGTACCTACGGTCATTCTCTACAAATAAAAACACCCAACCTCCTAACAATTTTTCCAAATTCTTATCTGTTAAGTTGGAGGCAATTCCAAATAAGGAATCCCTTATAAGAACTTTCCTTAACTCTTGTATTTCTCTCTTCTCCTTTGGTTTTTACTGACTTGATAATTCCTATCCCAATGGTGGCACTGGGTTACAATCCTATTTTTGGCTCCTTTTGGGGAGCTGTTGAGTGTTGCTTGAGGCAGCCCTGAAAGCAAGAATACCATGTTCACTGAAGAGTGAATTGCAAGGCAGCATAGAGAAAAGCACACTGGTTTGGGTATTTGATAATCTAAATTCAAATCCTGGGTCTGCTATTTATTGGGTATTTTTTTGTTTTGTTTTGTTTTGTTTTTGTCTTTCCTTGTACTCTATTACTTAGCACAATACCTGGCATATAGTAAGGAACTTATTAATTGCTTGTTGCCCGACTATAATGACTCAACAATTCATTTAACCTCTATGGGGGTTCATTATCCCTTGGGGAGACCATAATTTGTTTTTTAAACTTCTTTTTAAAATATTTTCATAAACCTATTTCATAATAATTGCTTCCCCTTTAAATTAATTAATTTTATTTAATGCCTTTAAAAAATTACTCTGACAAGAGTTCTCCAGGCTTTACTAGAACACCAAATGGATCTTTGATACTGAAAAAAATTAAAAACTCTTAAACCAAACGATATTAAAGGTTCTATAACATTGGTGTCTTCAATGTCTGACCAAGTTCTAAACACTCATAACCAACATATTAAATGAAACAATGGTCTTTAAACAGATCTTGACATGCTACAACATTGTAAAAATCTTAAATTTGGGCTAAAACCTCAACTTCTCCAGTATAAAATGGAGGTGACATGGCTAGACAATAATTCTTCTGAAAAAATATCTAAAGATTTTAGTGAAATAAAGCTCAAATGAATTAGTGATGTGATATGACATCCAAGAAAGCTAGTATAGCGCTGGGCTACATTAAGACAAACATACTGGGCAGGACCAGTAAGGAGACAGTCTCTCTATGTTATATCTGACTTGGTCAGAACATATCTAGAGTATTAATCTTCATACTGAATGCCATCCTTTAGGATGGAGATGGCTAAATTGAAGAACATTCATAGGGGGCCAATTAGGATGGTTCATGTAATTTGAGGATGGGGTTGAAGGACTAGGAACATTTATCCTGGAAAAGACTTTGATAGTATTTGAAGGACTATCTTGTAGAAGAGACATTAAATGTGTTCTGAGTTGCCTTTAAAGGGCAGAACTACCATCAGTTGGTGGATACTGAAAGAGGAAAATTTAGGCTTGATGTTTAGGAACAAAAAAAAAACTTCCTAACATTTTTTTCAGTGGTTTTTCAGTCCTGTCTGATTCTCTGTGATCTCATTTGGGTGTTTTCTTGGAAAAGAGACTGGAGTGATTTGCCATTTCCTTCTCCAGCTCATTTTACAGATGAGGAAACTGAGATAAACAGAGTTAAGTGACTGGAAGAACTAATAAGTGTTTAAAGCCAGATTTGAACTCAGGAAGATGAATCTTCCTAACTCCAGGTCTAGTGCTCTATCCACTTAGCTGCCCTCCTAAAAATAAGAATCATTCAAAAATGGAATGAACTACTTGCTGCTTGCCACTTGAAGCAAAAGGTGGATGATGTCTTGTTGAGCACATGGTAGAAAGTTTCTTATTTAGATCTAAGTTAAGAAACTAGGCGGTCTTCAAGATCTCTTCCAATTCTGAAATTTGTGATTCTTTTGTTCTAGTCTTAATTATCCTTTCTTACCCACGGGATCTGTGTGTGTGTGTGTGTCTGTCTGTCTGTCTGTCTGTCTCTCTTCCTGCCTCTTGTCTCTCTCTTTTTCTGTCTTTGTCTCTCCTCTCTCTGTTTCTCTGTCTCTGTTTCTCTCTCTGTCTCTGTCTCTCTCTTTCTCTCCAGTCTCTGTCTCTACCTTTCTGCCTCTCGTCTCTCTCTTTGTGTGTGTCTCTCTCTGGGTCTCAATTCTCGTGGTTCATACCCCTTTTTCTATAAACACCCTGAAATATTGCTTTGACTCTCCTACCCTATCAAGCTATATACTCTAATAGCTGTGCATCCTTTCACTGATAAATTCCAAGAAACTTCACCAATGCTATACTTGATATCTCCACATTTGGTGATGATTCCATTTCCTCACCATTCATCAGTGGGTACTTCTTCATGTTTTTCAATCTTCTTTCTGTCCCCACCAATATACTAACATAACTATAATTTCTGCAGTCTTCAATTTTTTTCTTAATTGCCAAATCCAGAGGTCTTTTTTATTCTCTTTGGCCTTTTTGCATTATTTGATACTATTATCCATCCATATATCCTTGTTAGTCACTTTTTTCATTATTTCTAAAACTATTCTCTTCTACTGCTCTTTATATTTGTCTGATCTTTCTTAGTTTCCCTCTGTGGTTCATCTTCATTCTGTCACTTCCTAAGTATAGGTATTCCCCAAAGTTTTATCCTTGACTCTCATCAAATGAGGTGATATTTGTAAAGCCCTTAGAGCAATGCCTGGCACATAGCAAACTCTTGAATGCTGGTTCTCTCTTCCCTCTTATTTAAAGTCTAGAAATATGCTTTCACTTGGCAATCTCATTCATTTCTATGGTCTCAATGATCACTTCTCTGCAAATGACTACTCTTTCTATCTTTCCACTGAGCACCAATTCCACATTTCCAAATCCTGCTGGCCATTGTTTCTTCAATGCTTCACAGACACCTCAAACTCATTGTAGCCAAGGATGAACTGCTTAACTTCCTTCCAAAACTTAAGCTGCTTTTTCTCCTTCTCTGCTTCCACAGTCTCTCATTCTTAAAACTTCAGAAATTCTTCATTCTTTCCCTTCTTCCTCTATACCATTTGACAAGTTCTATAATTCTAACTTCCCAGTAGTCCTTGAATCAATCCCTTTCTCTCCAGGCACATTGATGCCATCCTTGATCAGACCCTCATGATGACTTTCCTGGAATATTGTAACCTTGACTCACTTCTCCTATCTGCAATCCATTCTTAATGCAGTAGTTGCAATAACCTTTCTAATCAGTGTCCCCTGCTCAAAATCTTTCAATGGCTCTCTACTGTCAATAGGATAAATTCCAAAACAAAAACAAAAATAGATCCTTTTCTAGACATTTGGAGTTGCCTATAATATGGCTTCAACTGATATTTTCAAATTTTATTTTGTACCTTTCCTTCAGGCATTCCACATTCTAACCAAACAAAACTACTAGATATTTCTTGATCTTGTCTTGTTTTCTCCCACCTATATCTTTGCATTCATGTAAGCTTCCCATGCTTGGAACACATTTTCTTTGGATCTCCATCTGATTAAAAGTATTCCTTTTCTTCAAAGCTCCTAAGGTGTCAGCTCTTCCATAAAACCTTCTAAGATCCCCACACTTGAAAGTGATCTTCCCATCACATATTTCTTATAAGACTTTATCTTGACCTCTGCCTTGCCCTGACTCCTGTGTTGACCCTATTCCAATCTACCTTATCTCATAATTACTGGCACAGGTATTGTATCCCCCTATTATTTTAGACCTTAAGCCACTTGAGGGCAGAGACTGTTATTTCTAATGTTTGTATCCCTATGCCCTAACACACACAAAAAAGGTAAAACATTAAATGGGACAATAGGGACTGCAGTGAAGGAAGGACAGAAGAGAAGCAGTCTTGAAGGGCTAAAGAAAGACTAGAAAAGGAAGTGAGGTAGGGAGGAGCAATGTGAGATGGCAATGGCAGGGACACTGGGAGGGTCGCAGTGGACTCTAAGGGAAGTCTCTTACTGAGCACAGTGAGTTTTGCCTTTCGTGAGCGCAGGGCAGCTTCAGTGGCCTGGCACTCATAGGAAGCATCATCGGAAAGTTCGGCATCTGTAATCTCCAAGTTGTATTGCCCAGCTTCTGCAGAGCCCACAATCCGGTATCGTGGCCATGCTGGAGGGAAGAAGTCAAATGTCAGCTGATCTAAATGACAACCAAATTTAGCTACCTCCTTTCTACCCATTCCCATTATCCCAGAGGACCCCTAACCCATCTCTAGGTCCCCCGTTTTGTTTTGGTCATCACCCCAACTTCTCATTCCTACCCCAAGACTTTATATTTAATTAAGGCACAATTCTCCTCTGTCTGATCCTCCCTCTGTCCCATCCCATGATCCAACCAAGAGGTGATGAGTTCACAATCCCCTATAGCCAAAGAGGATACGGTGAAAACCTGAAAACAGAACAAAAGGAGGTGGGGGTGGGCAGAGAAGGAAGCAAAGAGCAGAAGCAGCTGAAACCTCAGAGGCTGTTTGCAGACAAATGTCTCTCATAATAATAGGAAAGAAAGAGTGAGACGCAGCAAAGCGGTGGGAGGGAGAGACAGAGAATATCTGTGAAATATAGGACATCATCGCAGAGGCAGCAGCTCTCTGGGGATCCTGGTGTGGGACTTTCTCAGACTGAGACAGAGACTCAGCTCTCCCTCCCTCTAGACTGAGATCTTTCCCTCATGTCCCTTGGCCTCTAGAAAAGATAGTGGGGGAAGTTTCCCTGCTGGGCAAGGAGTTTCTGGGAATGTGAACATGAGGGGGATGGGCTGACTGAGACTCAGCCCTCCCCGCCTTGCCCCATCCTCATCTCTGTTTCCCTTCATCATTTTGACTAGCTGCCCACCCTCCCTCCTCCCCGCTCTCTGTAGCCTCACTCCCCACGCTCTCCTTCCTCCCTTTATCTCACTCTGTCCAGCCTTTTATTGATCCCTCTCACTCCATATCTATTGATCTCCCTCTGTTTCTCTCTCTCTCTCTATCTCAGCGATGAATCCAAGCTCCATCTCTATTCTCTTATTGTGGATCACTACATGGCCCTCTCCATTATCTATCTCACTAGAGGAGGGCCATAACAGAAAATCCCCCAATACTCAATATCCCTCAAGTCATTTTTGTTTGGCTTGGAATATGGTGTGTGTGTGTGTGTGTGTGTGTGTGTGTGTGTGTGTGTGTTTAAAGTTCACTCATATCTGTTTTGCACTGACTATACAGCAGTCACTTAATAAAGTCACATATGAATACATGAGTATGCTGATAATATTGACATGAACAAGAATGTGTTGATAATAAAATGAGTTCCCCATCCCGGAGCTCTCATAGTGATTTGGACAATGGTGGGAATGTATCCAGAAAAGCGACCCCACAATGAAAAATTTGTTGAAGATGAATAGTGTTTCCAATACATATAACAACATATTGTAGGGGAAAGACTATTGGACTGAGAGACCTGGGGATCCCATCAAATTTGGATCCTTTCACTAGGTGTCACTACGTTTTTCTTACTTCCTCTCTGAGCCCTCAGTTTCTCATCTATAAATGAATGTGTAGGTTTAGATATTCCTGGAAATGCCTTTCACCTCTAACATCTGCTGAAAAGCTTCTTTTCTAATTTCACATGCACCTTCCACTCTGTTTTTAAAGGCTTTCTATTTCAGTTTCCTTGTCTTTTCTCCCCCAGGTTTACTCTCCCCTTCTGTGACTTCAGCACCTTTCTTTAAACACAATTTTGAGAAGAGACAAATTACCTGACAAAATATCTGGGTAAGGATACATTTCTAATATATGTGTACAGGGAGATATGGGCACACAAACACACAAAGAACACATAAAGCTATATACATATGCAAACATGTACAAGTACATATGGAGACAATCAGAGAGGAGAGACAAAAGGGAACAGAGATGACAGTAAAAGAATTGAGGAAGGACAAGCTAGAAGTAGACAGTGAACTCCAAAGCTGCCAATGGGGATGGAAAAGAGGCTGCTGGATGAAAGATTATCTGGGATGGGGAGCAGGATCACAAAATCAAAGGAAAACAGATCCAGAACTGGAAGGCACCTCAGATAGATAAAGACCTTACCTTTGAGGCCCTGGCCCATGCCCAGAGCCAAGCCATCCTTGGTCCATTGCACGATGCCAGAATAGTTCAGCAGCACACAGGAAAGCACAGCCCGCTGCCCAGCCACAACCGTCTGGTCGGATGGCTCCTGGCTAAATCGGGTCTGGGTTCCTGGCAGAGAGAAAGAGAGGGCATCCGGTGAGGAACCTGATTCTGCTACCTTCCCTCAATGGTGTAATTGTGTGTGTGCCTGATGGGACAGAGAATTAACCCTTCTTACCTTTCTAAGTCTCTGCCATCCCCCGGGACTGTTCTGTCTTACTCCAGGCTCCCTAAACAGCCCCATCCTTAACTCTGTCCCCTCCTTCTCTTCCACCTTCTATTTCCTTCCCTTAGCCATCCCACCTCCTTCTTTTTCCTTCCCAAGTGCAAAGCCATAGAGTGCTTAGAGATCTGATGGTAGCTTGGGCTACAGAGTCCAATCATCCATGTTAATCAATGATGCATAATTAACGCTGATCACTGGCTGTGGCAGTGAGGCAGAAAGATGGTGTACAGGAGTGCAAGCATGTGACCCCCCTCCCCTTACCCCCATTTGGGCATTTGTGTTTATCCCCCCTGGGGATCCGCTTGGATGGGACACAGGGCGGGTCTGCTTGGCACCTGTTAGCCTGTGCCTGCCATTTACATGCTCATTCACACACAAGTGCCAGAGGGTCCCTGGCTGGACTGGACCCAGGAGGGGCCCTGGTGCTACTTCCTCCCTCAGCTCATACCCTGTCCCGAAGCCTGCTGGCAGGATCTCTCCCTGGACGCTATTCCCTCCAGGATCTCTGGTGCACTCTCACACCTGCACATGTTTAGCCCCTTGGCAGCGCCCAGTTTAGGACGTGGCTTTCGTCCCGCTCCCCTTTGGAGAGAGGCACACATAGATGCCCGGCTGGCAGAGGGGCTGGGAGCATTTGATTAGAAAACTGCAGAGTAATTGCCTTTAATTGTGAAGCCTAAATGGAGCAGGGAATTGGATTGCGGGGTTTGTTCTTCCCCCCTCTTCTGTCCCCCCTTCCCCAGCTGCCCCCTCCCACTCCCTCCGGCATCCAGCCAGCCAGAAAAGCGAGGATCAGGGCCTGGACTGAGCTGAACAGCCATCTGGTGGACCCAGAGAAGTGGAAGGTGTCCTTGCTTCCTTAGCTGAGGAAAGGGAAGGGAAGGGCCAGAGCTCCTGCACCACCTCTCAGCCCCCCAATTTGCACTATTCACATCTATGGAGACTTGAACTTTGCTCCCACTGCAGCCTTGCTTACCCATCATAATAAGAACCAGGGCTACCATTTATTTAGTCCTTTAAGGTGTCCAATATGTTAAAGAGTTTTCATTTGATCACCAGGAAAACAAACAAACAAAAAAAAAACCCCAGAGCAGTGGCTGCTGCTATTCTCCCCATTTTACACATAAAGAAACTAAGGCTGGGAGATATTATATATACAGCAAGTAAGCATCTGAGGCAGAATTTAATCTCAAGTCTCCCAGCATTATGCCAGCTAGTTGCCTCTCCCAGTCTTTGGTGGGACTTTCCACTTCATATTCTGTGTCCTAGAGGGGAAACCCAATCCCACCATCCCCTGTAAAGTCCCACTTTGTCACCTCATCCTATTCGTCTCTAAGACCGAAAAGGAAAGAATGGTGTTATTCTGTGCCCATCAAACCCAGGAGGTTCCTCCTGGGAAAGAGTTGTTTCCTTCCTTCCTTCCTGGCTTATTTAATGCCCTGGAGAGTCTGATCACAGCAACAGGAGAGAAATACATTTGATGTGGAAGCAGGGGAGAATGGATGGACAAAATGGGATTTAAAACTGATTTCTCTTCTCTGTTTAGTAGATTTCTAAGTCCAGCTTTAGTGGTGGGATTCCCAGGAGTCTCCATTCCAAATAAGCACAAATCCTCATGCTATCATTTCATGTTCCATTTCCCTGACCCCTCTCCCCCATCCCTGGACCTGACCATACCTTCCAAGGAGTGGGGGCAAGAGTCTCACCTCTGTTCAAAAAGATTTTGTGCTTAGGTATCTCAATTGTAGGAGTGGTGTCAGGTAAGAAGCCCGAATTATTAATTCCAGCTCTGTGCTTATTATTATTCAAATTTATTCATGTCCTTGCGCATTTCTTCTGGGAACTAGTGCAGCAAACTCCTCACAACCACTTCTCTCCCCCCACCTTATGTTTTTAAGGGAGAAAATGAAACATAACTGGGGGCGGGATGGAGAGACACAATAACTTGTCCTGGGGATGCTCTGGGAGTCCTGGAGATACAATTAGTCTTAAAACTTTGGGTCCTGAGGTTTACTCATCGATCCTAGACACCCTGTCCTCAATGCCTATAAGAGGTAGTGAGCA
Source organism: Myrmecobius fasciatus (assembly GCA_023553655.1). Classification (NCBI taxonomy): domain Eukaryota; kingdom Metazoa; phylum Chordata; class Mammalia; order Dasyuromorphia; family Myrmecobiidae; genus Myrmecobius; species Myrmecobius fasciatus. Next base: position 55,345 of record JAJPUD010009310.1, on the reverse strand, counting down.
GTTTAAGATGGGAATAACAATAGATAACATTTATATAATACTTTAAGGTTTGCCAAGTACTTTTCACATATGATTTGGGAAGAAATAGCTTCAGATTCCAGTAATGCTAACTAGTCTGGGTGATTTTTAAGCAAATCACTTTCCCATTCTAGCTCTGTTTAATCTATAAAATAAGAAAACTGATCATTTCTCAGGTCCCTCACTAGCTTTAACATTCTCTGATTTATGGTTCTTTAAAGTGAGACAATAGGAAGAACTTTTCAGCAAATGAGTGAGTTTTAGAAGGTGACACTTGGGAAATTAAACTGGGTTAATGAAGTTACAAGAAAGTAGGGAAGAGTAATCCAATCTTCTTTCTTTTCTGACCCTCATTCTTCTCAACAAGACAATGCCCAAGAACAAGACATCGTTTAGGAATGAATTCTTGGAATGTGGAGGAGAAACCCAAATCTGTGTCCTTTCCCACTTTGTCAAGCACCCTGAGAGCAAAACATGGGGCACTGTGGGGGCAGTGATGTGTTTGGGATGCAGACACACAATCATTGCCCTCAGGGGCTCAGAGTCAGAAGGAAGAAAATAGTCTCCTCCCTCAGGAGGCTTCCGGGTGATGATGGGGAGGAAAATGTAGGAAACCATCTAACAAAAGGAAGGTCCAAAGACAAGCTGGGGGGGGGGGAATAGGAAGGGATGGGATCTGCCTAAGTAGGGAAAAAAGGAAGGAAGCCAGTCCAAGAAGACTTTGCCAAGAGAATGAAATGAGGTTGGCAAGAAAGGAAGGGAGAGAACTAGAAGATAGTAAAGGAGGCTCACTACCTAGCCTGGTACATTTTAGGCACTTGATACTTATTGACTTCATGATTAAATCAAGTCAGGCTCATGACCCTGGAGTCCCTAGGACCCCAGCCCTTGGTCCTAGTGACTCAGACTGGATTTCTTTGCTGACTGGATCTTCCACCAAGTGGCAGCTGCAGAGAGGAACCTGCCTTTGGAACGAGCAGCAATATTTCAGTTCTCTGGTCTATCATTTATCTATCTTTTGCTTCCTGACTGGCTTCCACGAAATGAGATGGAAGTCAAACACCAATGTTGGCAAATGACTTTCCAGGGCCTCCCTCAGCAGGGAACTGTGGGGAAACCAGCCCAGAAAGCCAAGCCCTGACTACAAGCATAATGTGAATCAGAAGAGCAGACCAACCTTGCTTAGCAAGGCCAGCAGGCCCAGTCTAGGGCTAATTTTTGTCAGTGATTTTCTCTGAATTCCCACCTGCTTTGATCTCTCTTTTCACCCCCTGTCTTCAGGCACTATCACAGATGTGATGAACTCTTAAACAGCCATTGTGGAGACAGACAGAACACACACACACACACACACACACACACACACACACACACACACACAC